>CAXIWF010001999.1:20634-40652 GCA_964036045.1 Eutreptiella sp. 'Long Island Sound 2002' | reverse complement strand
CTCTGCACACTCTCCCCGTCCTTGTCTGATGGTCCTGCCCCCGCACCTGCAGCAGCGGAAGCAGCAGTGGCAGTTGCAGTGGCGGGGGTCGATGCCAGTGCCGGCGTGCCCATGGGCTGCTGACCGTTTTCCCTCCCATCCCGAGGGCGCGGGTACAGCTTGGGCCCACGTGGCCGGCGGAACCGCACTAAGTCTCTGGCATGGGTAGCGATAGCCTTCTTGTCGGAGCCCAGCTGGCTCTGCTTCTGCTGCTCTTGCTTCTGCGCAGCCAGCATGGACCGACGTGCGTGGTCCGCCTGAGCTGCTGCCAGGATAGCTGCGTCCATGTCGTCTTCGTCGGCAGACGGCGCAAACTCCAGAATGGCGTCATTATCCGCCATGAACCGCTGTGACTCTCGTGGCGGCACCACCTTGGGCACCTCCAGCATACTCGGGGAGAAATTAATCCAGTTGTTGAGCGAGGCCCGATATTTGAATTCCATGTCTTTCGGGTCCCTGTACGCCTGCATGATCGCGTCGAAATTCTTGAACTTCTTGGCTTCAGAGCGGCGCTGGGTGCTGTAATGTATGGCGCTGATGTTGGCGAAGTACTCTTGGAACATGACCCACATCATTGTGCGCACAGCAGTTTTGATGCGCCAGCGCCATAACTTATAATGCTTCGTCAAAGCACCAATCTTTAGTTGATAGGTTAGAGGTTAAAAAAAATTCGTATAATTTATTAAATATTTTTTGAAAGGGGGGAGGGGGGATATGGAGAGAAATTAAGCAGCATCCAACGTTGAAAAAGCAACAACAACAGCAAAAAACAGCAAACAGAAAAAAGAAGCAGTTTTGTGGTACCTTGATGATGATGGTTTTCAGCTTCTCCGCCCCCTCGGCACTGCGTGTGCAGAGCTTGCTGAAGTCAAACGAACCGAACATCTTGATGAGCGGCATTTGCTCCATCAGTTCCTCGGCCTTTGGCGCACGGGTACGTTCAAACTGCTTCACAAAAATGTACTGCTCGTCCGCCAAATCCGACACAATCGCCTCGCCTAAGGTTCTGTGCAACGCCGTGTGGATTGAAGTCATGGTGTTGAAAAGAAACAGCTTCCGGTGGAATGTCAGCAGCTTGACCGTCACGAAAAGATCCACGTCGGAAAGAGCACCTTGCGCATCCCGCTCCTCGATGTCGGGAAAACAGTCGCGGTTCGCTATGGCAGCATGTGTTCGATCGAGCCCACGCCGCACTTCAGCTTCGCCTAGCTCGTACAGTCTGAGCAAGCCGTACTTACAGCCGTGCTTGATAGGGTGATAGGAACTCGCGTAGAAGTGCTCCCGCTCGGGGCGCACACCCTTCATCGTGGACAGCAACTCTGTCACCTTCTTCTGCATGGACTTCTGAGACGGTTTGCCGAATAGATAGGCTTTCTTGATCATCACTGTGGCGGATTCCGAAAGCAAGTGCTCGTCCACAACAAAGCCATCTTCCTCTTTCAGCGCGGCAACCATCGCTTTCCGGTTGTGGAACTTCATGCCCGCTGCTACCGGCAGTGGCTTCAGCGGCAAGGCTCTCTTCGGGAAGGTGGAAATGTGAGTGTGCGAGCCATGCTGCGGACCGTTCACCACGTAAGTACGTACCCCATGGCGTCGCGCAGCCTCGAACATGGCCTCGGCGGAGAGATACTCGATGGGCAGGTACGCCTTGTCCAGGTAGCGCACATTATCATCGCGGAAGAAGGCAATGTTGAGGAAGACTACAAGTCCATCGGGAATACTCTCAACCGCAGAGCAAGCCTCATCATCGTAGGAGAAGCCGTTGTAGACCGATACATTCCACACGGAGACGCCTAGCCCCAGGAGAGCGGCGATCTCCTTCCAGTGCTGCACCAGCTCCCGTGTGGTGCTGCTGCTGATCACCAGCAGGAGGTCGCTGCTGGACAGCTGCTGCCGCTCCTCCGCAACCTGCACCGTGGCGATCTCCTGTTGGACCGAGACCATTGATGGTAGGTGCAGCGGACGGTCGTACTGGCCAATGCTGGCAGTGCAGCGCAGGTGTAGGAACTGGTATAGCGCAGGGGTGGCGTTGCGGATCGTAAGTAAACCTTCAAAGGACAGCTCCTCGTCGGGCCCAAGGTAGTTGATCTCGTGCACTACGGGACTCAGAAAGTTAAATCGCACTCCATCCTGCCCCTTTTCTACGCCACTGTGGGCAGCATCATCATTGTTATCTCCACTTGTGCCACCTTTCGTGGATGCTCCACCAGCAGCAGCAGCAGCAGCAGCGGCAGCATCGGCAGCATCGGGAGGAATTACAGTGGCTGGGTCGAGCGTGGCATTGCGTGTGAGCGAAGTAAAAACCGGAGTTATATTCGAGAGCATGTGCTGTGGAAGATCGCGCTCGATGTCCAGCACCACCCGTAGGTGCCGGGCGTGCTCCGCATACCGGCCAATCGCACGACTAGAGTTGTTCCGAATGCGAAGTGCAATGGGAGTTTTCCCACCCGCCAGCACTGTGCGGCCCGTCTGCATGACCGATACCTCGACGGGGTACTCAATCACCAGTGGCATAGGCGTTGGGTGGAAACTCTTCAATTCCCTCTGTATACGCGGAAGGGTTGCTTTTAAACCCAAGGTTGTTTCCACACTGAACACGGAGTTGGGCACGGGAAGAGATGCCCTCTGTATTCGACAGCGTAGGGAATACTCTGCCCTTTTCAGCTCTCGGATAGAGCCAGAGCGCAGCGGATCCTGCAGCGCGATGGGGCCATTCAGCGCAGCAACATGCGGGTTCTCACGTATCTGGAACTGCACACGTCCGCCTCCAGGCATTGTCATACGTGAGGTGTTGTTCAGCACGAAGCCCTGTAGCGTCAGTGTCTGGCCTGGCTCGATGACACCACCTGGTGAGGTGAGGGGATCCACGTGGTCGAGACCAATTCGGAACGGCGTCGCGTACTCAGCAATGCGATCGTCCTGCAACACACGTAGCGTGTAGGTCCTGTCATCAGATTTCATGCCGTCGCTGCCTGGTCGTCCGTCGGTACCGTCGATACCCGGCTTGCCATCGTACCCGCCGCCAATGAACTTCTTCTCTCTTGTCTTGGTGCGATCATCATTCTCGTAGTACTCCAGTGACTTGCCCCCTAAACCCGCAGCGCCGCCTTTACCACCTTTACCGAAGCGCCCGGCCTTGCCCCCCTTGGACCCGCTGTTGTCGAACTCGTCGATTAAATAGAGCAGATCCGCGTCGCTCTCTTTCACCAGCACACTGATGTCGGCGCTTTGCCCGGCTTGCCCTCCGTGGCCTGCATGGGTTATGGTCGTGCGCACGGGGGTTGATACAGAGCATTGATAGCCATAGAGGAATGAAATATATAATAAAAATTAACGAGAGCTAAAAGCATGACCCCAGTCCTACCTGCTCTGCCTCCATCGCCGCCACGACCTCCGTCGCCCCCATTGGTTCCTGCCCAGATAATAATAATACCAGAGAAAAAAATCAGAGATAGATTTGAGTAATCAAAACCACCGCTCTCGTGCAGAATCAAACGACACACCTTGGCAACTCGTGCAAATATAGATCTAAATATACTGGATAAGAGCTAAGAAGAACAATAAAAAGATAAAATTATGTTTGTACACACCTTTCTTGGCTGAAATATCGCGATCGACTATGGACGGCAGTGCATCCTGTCCAGGCACTCCAGAGCCGCCATCACCGCCATGACCGCCGTTACCCCCGTTGCCGCCGTTCCCGCCCTTGGCGAAGAGCCGCAGACTCGTGGCATCATCGTGCATGCGCAGCAGGTAGGACTGCAGATGGCTGTTCTTCCCCAGGTGGCCCAGCTCCTCCTCCTCCACTGCCAGTGCCAGGGAGGCGGCGGCAGTCTGGTGCTTCTTGCTGCTGCCCGTGCCAGCCAGCGCCTCGGCAGTGGGCGCGGTCAGCGGCGAGACGACAACCACGCGGCTGTGTGGGACGCCCACCAAACTATCATGAGTATGCAATCCCAACCACACGGAATATTATTAAACTATGCATTACAATTATTGAATACTTTTATCCATTGAATCGTCTTCTTCTCCTCCTCAAATAAATGAAACAGCCTGAAAAAAAAATACCTTATATTAATTTCCTTTGCGTCGCCGCCGTTCTCCCCATCCTCCCCATCCTGCCCTTGGTACCCATTTTCCCCAGTTAAGGGCTTGCCGCTGTCCCCGTCCTGCCCGTGCCGCCCGTCCGCACCGCTACGGCCGTTGTGGTACACGTTGCACACGCTGAGTAGCTCGCTCCAGTCGAGGCCCGAAGAACCCTCCGGCAGGTGGTTTTCGATGCAGTTGGCCGGAAGAGTTACCAGACCTGCGATCAGCTTTTCGTCGTTCACGAAGATCTGCAAAAAAAATATATAGCCCCAAACGCCGCATATAGTGTTGGTGCAACGGATACCATTGAACGCAGCAAAGGCGGTAGATAGCAGCACAGACCAGGAAAAGATACCAGGGAAGAAAAACAATAATCTAAAAGCAATTTTGCGCGTTGCGCATTGAAAAAAGCCCATGAAATAATAGCTTCACGACGGTACTACTGTGTATGATATTATATCTAACGAGATGGCAAACATATGGAGCAGTGTAAGATATAAAAATAAATAGAAAGGGAAAACTCTAATTGTACCTCATTCTTTCCGTTCCATATTCCCTGCATGGCTTTAGCTCGGTATTCAGTCCCAAGTGCCTTCAGCTTGGCGAAGGGTTGCGCGGTGGTGGCTTGCTGCTGCAGGTATGCTTCATGGCGACCCTTGATACTCTCTACGGGTCTGTTCATGAGCGTCATGCGGTCTACAATCTCGTGCTCTAGCTCCTCCGCTGTCTCCCTCAGTGCCACGGCGGCCACGGCGTTCTGCTCCGTGAAGGCTTCCTGGAAGACGCGCAGCTGCTCCACGTAGGCCTGTCGCTCCTGCACCACGATCTCCTTGACGTCGCTGTACGATTCGTCGTCGCTCACCGTGCAGCTGTTGAACGAGGCGAGTGAGATCGCGTCAACTTCAGGGCCCCTTATTCCCAGACGAAGGAACTTGGACTTGCTGAAGTCGCTGTGAGTGAGGGAGCAGTAGTGCATTGTTAGCTCTCCTGTCATACCTTGGAAGTTGCACTCGTCGAAAATGCTATCATACCAATGTTGATGGTAATAAATATGAGTTCAAGCATATTAATAAGGCATGTGACAATTGAGTTAACCAAGAAGATAAACGATCTCATAAATCATTTCCATTGTGAAGATAAAACTCAAGTCTTGCCCAAACGATAGTGTAGTTATCATGTAACGGAAGTACGATAAAGATAACGCGAACGTTAGCAGACTCAGACAGGTTGCAAAGCCATGCACACAGAAAATCATGTTTAGGAGCCGTATGCGCTATTTTACCTAAACGACAGGTCTGAGCAGTGGAAGGCGTGCTCCTGAGCGATAGCACACTTGCTAAAGGTGCAGAACAACAGCCGTGACGCGCTGAAGTTGGCAAAGGTCATATTGGCAAAGGTGCAGTAGCTGAAGTCGCACCCCGTGAAGTTCCCATCCTGGAAGGAAATCCCAAGTTCTCTGAAATGCTTCTCATCGAGCGAGCGCTGGGAAGGGCGGTAGGTTGGAGTGAGCGCTCCAGTGCATTCGAACTCATCTGGGTAGTGCTGCTTGAGCCACTCCGACAACGGTGGGATTGACGTGCCTTCCTTGATGGACCCCTTGGAGCTACCCTTGTTATTTATAGAGCTTTTTTCCTTCTTGTCTTTTTTATCCTTTTTGCTGCTAGCTGCAGCCATTGCCGAGACCGCTTTATTGTGCTTCTTCATTTCCTGCAGATAATGCACAATCTGCGAAAACCCCACATAGCGCACAGGGAACTGGGTACAATGTTCAATATGTACATTGAACCCGCTCTCCTCGCGCCGGCGAAGTAGAAGCTGCGGTAGGTACTGGTAAGAGAGCGGTAGCTCAGCAGAAGGTAGCTGGGCATAGCCATACTTAGGTACGAGATATTCCACTCGACTATCTTGCCCAGCATTCATGAACTGCACGAAAGGCGCATCGTATTTATTGCGCACTTGTCGCTCGCAATCTGCATGCGTCCAGAAGCAGAACTGCGGGGTGACGAAACCACAGTAAGCGTAGCAAGCCTCAGCGCGGAAAGGGAGGCCATCCTGCAGGTCCCGATCCAGCGCGGTGACCTCCCCGAGGCGGCTCACAAAGTCTGGGAAGATATCTCGCAGTGATTCAAAGCCCTCGATAACACCATTGGCCAACTCCTGTGAGTCGTGTAATCCGATGTTCTCTGCGATGGCGTAGTACCAGGTCCGTAGGGCCGCCACCTTGGCCAGCTTGCTGATCACACGAGTGCTGTTGTGCTGCTTCATTATGTAGTGGATGGTGGGCCCAAAGCGGTAGGTGATTTCTCTAGCTACTTGGTTCAAAAGAACTTCCCTCTGTTCAGGAAGAGGGTAAAGTTTAATACTATCTGCGAGTGCTATTCCATATGGACGCTTGTCTGGTTCCTCATTTATCTTGATCGAAACTCCACCCAGTCGCTCGGAAATATGCTTTGCGATTTCAACAATGGTAGTCAAAGGTGAAAAAATATTTCCAGTGACATCTAGGCTCTTGGAAAGAGAGTCTAAATTATCATCTACGGCATCTTTGCATTCGGCTTGTCCTGTCGCAATTGAAACAATGCAGTTAAGTTCATTTTTTAGAGTTGCCTGTAGACTCTGATAATACAGTGATAGAGCCAAATCAGACTGAAGTGGATCGTCCATGTCTCTTGCCAAGTACGCTTCTGTCTACTTTTCGCCACACCAGAGTTACAAGACAGGCTAAGTGTACAGAAATTTATCTGATCATCAATTCAAGTGACTTTATACCGATAAATTTTAAGCGCAAGTCTTTCGAGTAGGAGTACCGATACGAGCTAAAGTCCTCCTACAGCAACATCATCTGATGGAATCAGAGTGTTCCTAAAATCCGAAACCGTTTGAAACGGTTCGACCTTCCCCGAATACAGTACTGTACAGTAAACTTACACTACAGGTACAGTACTGTACAGTGCAGTAGTACAGTGCAGTACTCTATAGTGCACTACTGTGTTGATTTATTTGGTTACTTGCCGAAGCAGCAGAGATGGTGAAAATTTCATATACAGTAGTACTGTATGTGTTTGTTTTACTGTATCATTTGATACTGTGCAGCAGTACTGGTCGGCAAGCTCCGGCCAGAAGAGAGCAGTATTATACTCACAGTACTGTAGCGAGCTCAGGGGAAAAAATAGCCCACAGCAGCAGAGGGAAGTCCGTGTTACTTCGTAATTTACGAGTACAGTGCCACTTTGGTATTATTACTTTAACAGTACTCGTGTATAAATTGATCCCCATTAATCATGTGCGTAACCGTCGAACTCCTCGCGCAAATTAAGAGAATAATTGTTGGAAATCAGGTTCAATTCAATTGCTTTTACTAAAGAAATTTCAGTACCATAATGCTTTTACAGTCATATCTTACGGTCATAGCCAATACAGTCATGTCAAGGTAGTCATACATTCATGGGTATGATACGCAGTCATATCATAGTCATACAGTCAATAGAATAGCGGCCTAGGGAGCGTTTTATGGTGTGGTCAAAGATGAGTGGGAACAAGTTAGGATAAGTCCGATACAGTAATCAGAACTTCAAATAACTGTATTGAATATCTACCGACACGGGCAGACAGAGGTAACTAAGGATATTCAGAAGCATACTACTTTAGAAGTAATATGTCGTAGAAAGGTTGGCACCGTATGGTGGTAAATACCACTATAACAGCCACCTTCAGACATCAGGTGGCTTCATCCTTTACATCTTCCTCCGCTTGGCTGCTGCCACCGCTGCCACCGCTACTGCTGCTGGGGTCCCATCTGTCGATACTTCATCTGAGGTACTCAAAACCTGCTCTTGCTCCTGCTGCTCCTGCTTCTGCTCCTGTGGCTTCTGACCATCTCCGCATACCTCGAAGCTGTATGTGAAGTCCGTATCCCCGAACTCAAAGCCCGTCTTCATTGACAGCGAATGCTGACCTTCAGAAACCAGCACGGATTGAGGGAAGAACTTAATACTTGTAGTCAAATGAGGGGGGAAATCTGCATCTTGCAGAGAGCGCAGCCACAGCTCGTGGGGTAGATCTGGGTCAGCAACAAAGTCAGAGGCAAGGTTGGATTCTGCTCCTGCTGCACCTGCGCCACAAGTAGGAGGGGTAGCAGCATAATAAGTACTACTGTTGGTAATGGGTTCAGAATGTAGCTGCTCAGTGTTAACAAAAGGACTTTGACCAGTGCTGCCAGAGCTGTGGGGGCTGTGGCTGTGGCTGGGACTGTGGCTGGGGTGCGCTGTGCCCGGCAGCAAGTAGTCCACCCAAATAGCCACGCAGTCGCACCGACCGGAGCGCAGCATTGGCACCTCCGTGCAACCTGTCAGCACGCCCGCCGCACTCCCTCTCTTCGCATGCTCTTCTCCTTTCCCCTTTCCCTTTCCTTTTCCCTTCCCCTCCCGTATGGCATTCGCCACCTCTCCATCGTTCGTGACTGAAGAAGAACATCTAGTGGTATCTTCGTCAGCCGTAGTAGCAGTAGCAGTAGCAGTAGCTGCTGCCTGGAAATCTATGCTTGCAATGCAGGTAGGCTTGCAGAGCAAAGTCTTCTCGTAGTCTGCAAGTCTGTAGGGAAACAAGTGCTGGTGCCAGCTCTGTTGCTGCTCGTCGAGGGCGGTGTGAGCAAAGCCATTCACACTGCTCCATCAATTAAAAAAAGCGCACAGAAAAATTAAAAAAAGAAGATAAATTTCGAAAAATCGAGATAAAACAATTTTGTGTAAGTGGTGGATCATATTATCGAGGTGCATAAAATAATCACAATCGAAGGCAGCAGCAATAGATAAATGAAATCACGGCATCATTCATCACCTGCCGGCAAGTCCGTGGCTGTTCTGAAGTCCATGTAACTGTAATGCGACCGCCATGACTTGCGCTCGCATCGGTGCTACCAACACCTGCTGCTGCTGTACTGTCGGGAGTAAGACATTATCCGAAGCCTTTGCCGCCCCATCGGGCATCGTAGCAGCAGCACGAGGTGACAGGACATCTGAGCAGAGCACGCCTTGGCGGCGAAGGGCGCAGAGCTGATAGAAGAAGCTGAGCGCTTGCCAAGTAGGCAGCGAGTGCAGCTGGTAGTAGAAGCATTCGCTCAGCACCACGCGCACCGTAGCGTGCAGTGCCGCCATTGATATCTCCCTTTCACCGTCCCCCGCAGTGTCCATATCTTTCCCTTCCCCTTCCCCTTCCCTAACCCCTTTTCTATTACCTTCCCCATCTGAAGCTTCTGGTGGAGAGAAATAATCAGCTATGTCTGCAAGATCAGTGCCGTCCCACATCATTACACCCTGGCCCTGCACGTGGCCCCCACCGTGTTCTTCGGAATTGTCTCCCGTGTCACTCAATCCGTTCGCCTCCACAAGTCGGGAGAAGTGCAGTCTAGATAGCAGTTTGCTCTCGCGAGACACCACTCGCAAACGCATCCTTGATCCTTTCACACCATCCAACCGAGCTGAATTGCTGGAAATATCATCGGTACTACTCACCTCGCCGTTACCTTCATAGGCGAAAGAAGGTGATCGGCTACTGCCTTCTATCTTGTTCGCTGCATTAGCAGTGCTACTGTTGGCACGCGCTGCGATATCTTTTATGATGAGTGCGAGTTGTATGGCCAGAAGGGAACCATCGCCCATATCGAGGGCATACAGGTCCTTCTGGCCCCCACGGCCGCCCCCAGCAACTTCCACTGTCCTCTCTCCCGTGGTCTCGCCAGTTTCGTTAGTCTCGCCAGTTTCGTTAGTCTTGCCAACCTGGACTGCTTCTAGAACTGCAGTGGCTATGTGGCAGAGGCAAGCGTGCCACGTGCGGCAACGTGCAGGGTCTGCCATAGACATGACACGCCCCGCACCGCACAAAGTGTGCCACCCACAGTTGCACAGCTGTCCCATCTGCTGCTGAGCCGCGCTCCCTGCGCCTGCCCCAGTCTCTGCATCTGCAGTGCTTGGGCGCATTGTGGCCAGCGGCAAGGTCTGCTGAGGCTGAGATGGCCCCGTCGGAGGTGCAACCAGATGCGATGAAGGGGTTCCCTGGTTGCCACTGTCGATGGTGCTCGCAGGGGCGATACGAGAGCCTTGCTGTTTGATGCTGGCTGACATGAATATCTGCACCCCGTCATGTACGGAGGTGACTCTGACCACGTCCCCAGCCTGCACCGCGATAGGAACTGGCAAAGGAAACACGGTCTGCTGCCAGTGGTCCTGCCAGTTCTGCGCCCCGGGGGCGGTGCTGTACACGTAGCTGCGCGCTGGGTCCAGGCGCGGCGACAGCAGCTGTAGTTCCCACCAGAGCAGCACGCCGTGCACAGTGCCTGCCTCGGTGGCAAGAATATCTGTCTCGTAGCAGACGTGCTCTCGACAGTGCTGCTCTACCTCCTTCTCCGGCGCTGAGGTTCCCCGCATTGACTGCTTGTTCTGAGCACCACCACTGTTCGTGAACGGCATTACTGAGGGAGGTGGCGACCAAGGTGGGTTGTCTGCATCTATTGTGCCGTGAAAGAACTCAGTGTATAGCACTCGTTGCGCGGCTGATAGTTCTCGCAGTTGACCCCGGGCTCGCAATGCATCCGCCCGCACTGGCACAAGGCGTCGACCACCCTGGCATGGACATGCGGCAGCTGCTACTGTACCATCGCGATGGGCAGTGAACCCCTCTGCTGCTGTACCGGAACGTTTTTTTCCATCCACTGCACTGCTCCCACCACCTGTGCCTGAGCTTTTCACCATGGCGATTTCGCCCTGGCAGTAGCAGTCGCACCAGAACTTGGTTATGCATCCAATGTCATGCATTCTCCGCACCTCTTCGCTCTCGATGAGAGTGCCCAGCACGCGCCCACTATGAGGCACCACTCGATCGGCCATTGACAAATACTTCGAAGAAGAAGTTCGTTTATCGCCATCCGGTGCGTCGTCGGCACACCCACTGTTGTCGATAGCGTTGTCATCTCCAACTCCCACCCCGCTATCCACTCCAGCAGTAGCAGTAGCAGTAGCAGTAGCAGCAGCAGTAGCAGCAGCACTGCTTTCACCGTCAGGAGGGGTGTTGAAGGAGTCCATCAGTCTGTCGATGGCATCGGCGTGGGATGGCAGACAGCACTCTCCTAATAGGGCCGAATCCAGCAACTCTGACACGAGCAGGTCAGGTTTGACGGGCAACTCCGCGATGTCCGTACTCTTCGCATTGATGATGCAGATCTGATCCTGGAAGCCATTGTCTGATATAACTTGCTGTGCGATAGCCGCCATTGCATCGAACATCTCAACACCAAACACAAAAGCGGCCCCGTGCTTGATACAGTTCATCGCGAGCAGTCCAGTGCCAGTCCCGATGTCCAAAATGACAGGAGGTCGACTGTGCTCTTCAATGAAGGAGGCAATTACCCGCGCAATAGCAGCATCATAAAGACAATTGCGATCTGCGTCTCTGAGCATGGACGTCATCTGAGACATACCCACGGTGCGCTGGAGAACCTCCTCGCTACTGTGTCTCATGCCCCACGACAAGTCCCCACTATTTGGATCAAGGAATGAAGAGAGCGCAAATACATTTCCATCAGCATCGCTGCACATCAAAGACTCCTCTGCAGCGGTGGTTTCATGTGCATCATCCAATGCCAACTCCTCAACTCTATGTGACAAGTTGCCTATTACACTACCATCAGATTTGCTGAAACCGCTGTACATTTTACCTATTTCAAGAAAGATTGATAGCGGATTTGCTTTGGAGTTGAACCCGTAGTGGAATAGGTGAATGAAGGATATGTGTGACGATTAACCCTAACTATAAATTTCGCTCACCGGCACGGGTAACAGCTTTGTACAATGGGCTCGAATTCTACTGGAATACCTGCTGGAATAAGTTACACGAAGCAGCATTCCTGCACGAGCGCGAGTTTGCAAATCCAGGGAAATGATGGTGCAATTCCAGCAGGAATTCGAATTTTTTTTTTTTCCCGGTTTCTGGGTTTCGATTGTTTCCATCATTTGTGGGAATTCCCCGGAATTCACACACGAGTAAATTTTTGACAAATAACTCAGAACAATGCTTTGAGCATATCACCAACGCCGACCTTATTTCAAATGACGTAAAAAAAAAGTTTCATAATGTCTTCATCTTATCAGCATGTCCAGAACTTTGAGCTAGAGAGCGATAACTCGCACTCTTCTATGCAGTTCGAAGGGGCGCAGACACACGTTAGAGATGATCGTACTAGCTCAAAGTCAACCTCACGTACCATCATGATCGCACTTGTCGTTGCATTTCTATTAACTATCGTTGTTAACATATTGTCCGCATCCGCACCTCTCGCTTCGACCATGCAGTCCAAGAAAGGTTCTATATGTGACGCACCGACTTATTCCCAGACTACACTCAAAACCGCGTACGAGAATTCTTTCATTGCGATGATGAAAGACACGAAAGGCCAGAAGAAGTTTGAAGCCTCTGACATAATCATGGTTGACAACGACTTTTATGCCGTATGTGATAACTCCTGGGCGATAGAGAAGATATCAAAGCAATTAATTCCCTTTTCAGAATCCAATGTGCAAATCGGGAACCCGTCTCGAGAGAAGGAAGACTCGGGATTTGAAGCGATATTCCATGATGCGCAAACGAACCTCTTCTACGTCGTGCGTGAGTCGGTTCTTCTGGCCACTGGCTCTGAGGAGGACTCACATAGGAAGGAGTATCATGCGGTAGTGGAAGAGATACGGCTATTATCAGCGTCTTTGTACGGAACTGCTGATTACACGGTGCAGCGAAAGTGTGTATCTGAGTTTCTTTTCGCAGGAGATTCCAAGGGCTTCGAAGGTGCACTAGGACTTAGATCATCACTTGACGGAGAGCTGTATATGCTCGGTCTCTGCGAGGGTAACCACTGTGCCGAGGGAAAGCGCGGCAGGGACAAAGGCAACGGGCGCATCGTCATCTTGCGTCTGAAGGAGTTTCCTCTTCTACCCGGAGGGGGAGGAGAAGGGGAAGGAGAGTTCCCCTGCGCTTGGGTGGTACACCGCACTATTGATATCCCTGCGAGTGCGCGCTTTCAGGACTATTCAGCCATATCTATCCGGTCCTCTGACGGCACTGTGGCCATCACCTCTCAGGAAGAGAGCCAGGTATGGATAGGCAAACTCTCACACTATAATAGCCTCGCTGATTCTGCTAAAGTGGGGGGCATGGGCACTTTTAATCCAGACAAGTCGGAGCTTTTGGAGGAGGGGGCAGTGGTCTACGACTTTCCCCGCGATACGAACTGCGAGGTGGTGTACTGCAACATCGAGGGCATTCACTGGGTTAATGACCAGCTGTTAGTTGGCGTCTCCGATAAGATGAAGAAGGGCGGTAAGCAGGACTTCAGGTGCCTGGAGAAGGACCAGTCTATACATGTGTTTGTGCTGCCCTAAACGTGCAAGAGCTTCACCTCTGAGTTGCCCGGTCTGCGTGGATTGCTGTGCAAGACAGAATGAATGGCTTAAACTGAGTGGGGGCAACAGACTGCTGCCTTGGAACTGAATTAACTGCCACCGTCATGACGGAGAATAATGTATAGATTGTACCACCCACATCTTGTGCGAAATAGTTTATACTTCGAAGCTTACATTACCAACTTGTGACTCACGATGTCCTCAGATTACAGTACTACGGAGGCTCCGAACTACTGTAACCAGTAGGCGAAGTGCGTCTTCTATTTTATTGTTTATCATGCAGGATGCCGAGGATGCGCCCTTTAACTGAGAAAAATGCTTATTAACGTTGCGCTGCTTTGGTTTAAAGACACCTCGGCAGGTAAAGAGTAATTGAATTACAGAAGACCACTATTGCAGAGACAGAACCAACCTAAAACTTAATTGATTAAACCATTCAAAGGAAAATCGTTGATCCCACAGCAGCAGCTCATCCCCAGATCCCTGCTGCTGCTGTGGGATCATCGTTTGTATCGATCAGGTCGGTTCTGTCTCTGCATCGTGGAGAAACTTTATGTTTCGCAAGTTAAATTAGTGCATACCTTTACAGTACTAGCAGGATTATGGCATCGCCGTACCAAGTTGAAAGGGACTGTTGCAAGCAAGATAAAAGTAGCTTTCCTGTGTAGTCGATTTCCTGCTTTTTCAATTCGAAAATATTGTGAAGAGATGAAGAAATCTTTTGGGGCTTTTATGCAAAGATCGCTGGGAAAGCCAAGGAAGCCGGACCCAGCAGATGAAGATGGTTCGGACGAGGAGCTCGGGAAAGAAACTACTATACATGCATTAGAAGTGCTGGAACATCAGCGCTTTGATGCCAAGGGGTCATCTTGGGGTAAAGATTTCCTCACCCCGACAGACCCCAAGACGTAAGCTCAGCATACTCGAATGTTGAATGTACATGCTCTTACCCTTCATGTCTCCTTCTGCGGCTTATTCTGTAGATTTTTCCTGAATGGGCAAGGATTTGACGAATTTCCGGACCCCACTGCGACTATTGGCTCACATTTGAAGAACTTGGATCCGGCTTGGTCAGTAAGGATGTTGCTACTCTAGTGAAGTTGTTTACTAAATGCTGTTCATATATCTAGGATGATTAACTGTATTGCTTACTGCTCTAGATTACTATGCGTGCTGCTACTGCTGTACCATGCTACAGGAAGCTCGCAGATCCCACCAGTATCGGTCAACCTGCAGATGATGGTGATGATAATGATAACGAACACTCTGCGGGGTGCGATAGCCAGGGTCAGGAGGAGGACAGAGGTGGGTGGGCCTACGCCCAGTCCTTCTTGGAGCTGGACATGGGCAAGTACACGCTACAGGCGCCCCCACCAGGCAACCCAGCCAATCTGCAAGTGCGACGCCGCCGGTGGGTACGCAGGATTCGCAGTCGCTACAACGACTGGTAGCGAGATTGGTGAAGCAGGGGAGGAGGAAGCAGGAGATGGCGGGAGATCGCCACAGCCATCAAGTGTGCAGATGAGTATGTCTGCACCAGCAGCCGCAGCAGCTTCAGCTGCCGCGGCTCACACGAAGGAGCTCGCGAGCAATCTGAACAGCGCGGCCAAGAACATGAATAAGAAGAGCGTGGCTGCGCTGTCGAACATGAAGACTGCGATGAACGCCAAGTAGCCGCTGCACGGGTGAAGGTCAGACAGGGACTGCATGTCGTCGGAGAGGCAGCAGTACTGGTGCTAATGCTGATGCTGAATCAAATGCTGATATTGGTGATGGAGATCTTGTTGATGGTAATAACGGAGTGGCAAAGGGAGCAGGCGAAACAGGAAAGGTAGCTCCAACAGTGGCAGCCCTTGCCAGTGAAAAGTCCAATTTCTTCGACGAAGATGATTCAGATACATCCTCAATTCGCAGCCCTCCTCCCACGCCAACTACTGCCTCGGGGCGCAGTGCTGGTAATGCTACTAGTGCTGGTGCTGGTACTGATAACGTTTCTGTCTCGCTTGCTACAGCCTTGGACGCAGCGTCGTCTAACACTCACAAGTTTGGCTGCAGCCGAGATCGACCCTCTTCATCACCGCAGCAGCAGCAGCGCCTGCAGCAGTCTGGAAACGAGGGTGGAAACGCTAGCAGTACCAGCAAAGGAGCTAACCCGAAAGCGGATGGTGAGGGCGAAGGTGATGATGGGGAGGAAGGACTGGACAAGTTCGCAGTTCCCGATACGGAGGAGTCCCGGTTCGAGATGGGTTTCGAGGAAGACAATATCCGAGACGACATGAGTGACTGTTCGGAGTTCCGGGAAGCCACCAGCGACTTCGGAGACGGCTTCTCGGATTTCGGTGGGGGCGGCGGGGGTGGTGGGGGTGCACAGCAGCAGCAGGGGCGGAGAAGATCCTTCTTCAGTCGTGCTATTAGTGGGGCTACCAGCGCCCAACCGTAGTAGAGCGCCCACTGGAGCGTCGGCACAGTTGGACGCCTCTTCTGCTTCTGAGAGTAGTAAGAACGCCGCTCAATCCCTAGCTGCCGCTGCTGCTGTCGACCCTCTGTGGCGTATGACAAGTCCTGCACTGTCCCAGCTGGGCAAGCAGCTAAAAGGGCTGGAGTCTGAGGCGCGCAAAGCAGAGGAACGCGCTCTGAAGGAGTGGACGCAGCACACCAAGCCCGTGCTGGAGGAAGAGGTGGCCGCCCTTGAGAAGCAGTGCAAGCTTATGCGTCCAAAGCATCGAGGACGAGGCGTCGCGGGGCATTGAACACATCAACCGGCTCGAGAACAAACTCGGTCAGCGCACCGACCTGCTTGATGAGAAGAAGAAGAAACTCTATTTTCCCGCCAATCCCGCTCTGGTTCTGGGCCAGGATGGTGTGTACGTCGCGCTGGATGATTTCTGGCTAGAGTTTGCGTCAGGCCAGTTCCAAGTGGACTTACTACCGAACCAGCTGCAGGGAGGGAGACCGAACACCGACCCCGAAGTGAAGGTGCAGCTCATGGGCACTAAGAGCAGCCCAGAGAAGGGCGTCAACATGCGCTTCAATGCCGAAGGCTTCAAGCTGTGGGGGATAAAGGCAAGAGAGTGCCGAAGATAAAGTTCGATAACTTGAAGGTGACCATCGCGCTGGCTTTATCTATGACGATCTCTTTCGATATGCTGCGGCAGAAGTGGGTGTCGCACAGTAAAAACTTCCAGCTGAAGATCATTTTCTTTCAAAGGGCCGTACGGCCTCAATCGGAGGTTAGTGTGTGGCTGGCAGTATTGTTAGCATACACCTTCGAATTATTCCGAATTCGTCTCCCCTGGTCCTTCCTGATTGCTACTTTCGTTGCCACTGCGACCTGTAGACTGTGTTAACTATTTAATGTTGCTGCTACTGCTTTATCTCCACCAACTGAATGCACCCGAATATGCCTGCAGCCTGGTGAGCATGGTGGTGTCTCTGATCTCCCCTCTACTACGCAGCCTGCTCACGGATAACCTGCCTCCCGAGCTGGGTATGCTGCTGCGCTCGCTGCCCGCGCCCTGCCGCCTGCGCGGAGAGTTTGATGTGCGCGGCACGGACATGGGGTTGCTCAGCTGCCCGCTCTACGAGAGCAACGTGCTGGAGCAGCTGTGCGAGTACACGCCGCAGCAGCTGCACATGTTCACCTACATGCAGCGAGCCATGGAGAGAGATCGAAGTAGCCTACTAAGATGCGTTGCTGATATCATCAAGTGAGTTCCGCCAGTTCATGCTGTTTCCAAAATGAAATCTGTTCCGTTTTTTATGAAAATTTTATGTTATGCAGTTATGATAAAATCTATTAATTACTCTAAATCTATGTACCAATCACCACGATTGCTCTTGTGTGCTTCTGTATTTAAACAACAACTACAACAACAACCACCACAACAAAAACAATCACCATTTCTTCTGCACAGATATCGGCGCATGTATGGCCAGAATGAGTCTCTGTGGCGCCAGATCCTGGAGGTGTGGTCAGAGGTGTCTCGCCTGTTCTGCGAGGGCGTGATCGAGGCGAAGATGGAGGCGATTATGGAGTCCGAGGACGCGCACGGCTCCTTCGACGCTTTCCGACATACCGTGCAGTTCAGCACTATGCTGCGCGCCTGCGATGATGTCATGAAGAAACGCTTCTCCGCAGATCTACACGTGCAGGTAGGCAGGTTGAATTGTACGCGGGTGGCTGAGTAGCAAGGTAGCTGAGTAGCTAGGTTGGTAGGTAGAAAAGGAGACACAGTTGCTTACATTTAGGGAAGCAATCTGGCAGATATGCGGATAGCAATTAATGAATGAATGAATTGATAATTCGGGTGAATGGTGAAAATGATTTTTGATGTTATACTCTTCCAACAGTAATATTAGCTCCAAATCACTTGCTTAAATGGTATTTTGTTAACGGTATTTGTTTCTATATATCTTGCCACGTTTTCACACGATGACTATGCCTCATCACTCTTTACCAATTTTTCTATTACTCTTGTTTGGTTATTGTCCATTATCATCATTGTCTCATCATCATTGCCTCACCATCATTCCCCCATGTGATATACCCCGGGGTAGTACGTGGAGGGCCAGGTGAGTCTGAACATGTTGCTGATATTCATCCACCAGATCCGGCACCGCCTGGCCTCTGCTGCCGCCGCCACTGCCCACGGTGCGCAGGCTGTGCGCCTTGCAGCGCTGATCTCAGCCATCGAGACGCAGTACGAGTTCGGGCTTTTCCTGCTGGACCTGGTGCAGCAGAACATCAACTTCGCCAACCTCACGGTGATGGGAGGCGTGCATGCAGGGCCGGAGGGCCACGTGGGCATCACAGTGTCCGACCTGCTGGCTCAGTTACCCTTGCAATTGAGTCTGCGGCTTCGGGAGGAAAAGAACTTGGGGTCGCTGCCCATGGTGCCTTTTCTTATCAGCATGATTCCACTCGATACGGGAGACATGCGGATAGAGGTAAGGTGGGAGAGGTTGTCCACAAGAGTGCGTGTGGGTGTGGGTGTGGGTGTGAGGGAAAGAGTGATTATATGGGAGTGAGTAATTATGGTGGTGCAGTCACAAAACATTTCAGCCTATTCTACTACTTCAGCCTATTCTACTACTTCAGCTTTGTCGAACGGATTCATTATCAATTTCATACGTTACATATACTAACATTTAACCCAAACTTTCCCCTTCCCTTGAATTCGTGTTGTACACGGGTTTGTATCATAGATCCACCATTTCACCCACCACGTGAGGCTCCATGAACGCCGGGGTGGCAGTGACGGTGGCAGTGGTGGCGCCGCGGGCAAGTCCAACGGCCCGTCCTCCGCGGGGGATCGACGCAGTCTGAGTGTAGAAGATACCATTACCCCCCAACAACCAGACAGCTGCTGCTGCTGCTGTGACAGCTTTTGGCTCGAGTGGGAATGGCAGCGTCGATGGTGGTGACGATGGTGATGCAGAGGGATATAAGAGCGCCTTCTCTCGCAGCTCAGCAGGGCTGTACAGCACCAGCTACAATCGTGCTTTGAAAGCCATCACTGACCGACGTAAAGAGCGCTACCGCATGGGGCTCGTGCCGCTGTCTGCAGGAGACCTGGAGCGAGACGTAGGTGCAGAGGAGGAGCAGGTCATGGAAGACCTGCTTGGACCCGCCACTGGTGCTGCTGGGAACGCTGGTGGGGGCGGCAGCACTGGTGCTGGTGGTAATGGATACCCCAGTCGAGCTGTGGTGAACAAGTTCAACACGGCAGCCGGGATTACGCACTTGTACAGTCGAGACTATGCTCCGCTGACCGCGCAGCTTCAGGCGTCGCACCAGCACCTGGCCGTAAAGCAGGAGCACCTGCAGGCGGCCCTGCGGGATGCGCTGGGAGACCACCCGCGCGGCGACGATTCCGACACCATCGTGGTGGTTGTGGCGAGCAACCCCCACATCGGGGTCATCGCCGATAAGGCCATGTCGATGGCGGCGGGGGAGAGCTTGTCACGGTAATGGTCGGGTCCAAGCACAGGTGAGTACGCTCGATGCAGTATATTTCGTTCATTTATCGATCCAGTTTATTTCAAACTGCTGTAACTCACCTCCCCACCCTCCCCACCCCCCACCCTCTCTCTCTTACACCTATGTTTTACCGAACTCTATGTATATGTATTTTTTTGTGAACTCTGTGTGGGGTCGGCCGTTGGTCTGATGGCGCTGGTGACCACCCTCATACGGAACAGGAGATGGCTGATGCGCAAGCGAAGAGCACCAAGAAATCCATCGCAGGCACTGGCGTGGGACGTTGCAGCAGCAGCAGATGGAGAAGATGGTGATGATGATGATGGTGATGATGATGATGCAACCTCCGTCCACGGCCCCAGCAAAGGCCTAGCTCAAGGAGGTGCTTTGAGCAGGCCAGAGCACCCACAGCGTAGGTAGCGGCAGCAGCGGGACAGGAAGTGTCGGGGCAGGGGCAGGGGCAGCGG
>CAXIWF010001999.1:0-20434 GCA_964036045.1 Eutreptiella sp. 'Long Island Sound 2002' | reverse complement strand
GCCTACTTGCAGTTGCTTGTCGTAGATGCAATGACCGGCCAAGAGGCTGCAACATTAACAGCCAAGTAAGTGATTTCGATATTAGAAATTCTATGCATGATATGCTTCGAATATCCTTCTGGTTTTGGAATATCTTGCTGCTGATACTGTATTGAAGATAGATATGCTTCTATAAATGGTTCCACTTTACCTGTTACACTGCCCTGCTGTGCCTATTTGCTTTCTAGAGCCTAATAAACATTAACTTTATCGCGTAAGCATTGGCCATATTATGTCTTGACTCACTCAATGCTTTGATATATTTTCGCTCCCTGACTCAATATTGATTTGGGGTACTACCTTGATCCTTGACTGATATCGTCAATCTTCCATTAGTATACTTACTTATGGTTGTTGATGCTGCTGCTGTGCCAAACATACTGTAGGTTCAACGAGCAAGTGGGCATTACAGGCGCGATCTTAACCAAGCTCGATGGAGATACTCGTGGCGGCTCCGCTCTGTCTGTGCGAGCAGTCAGTGGCAAGCCTATCAAGTTCGTGGGCGTCGGAGAGGGCATGGAGGACTTGGAGCCATTCTACCCCGAACGGATGGCGTCTCGTATCCTGGGCCAAGGCGATGTAGCCACCCTGCTGGAGAAGGCGCAGGTGGGAACAGACGCTTTTTGGGTGTTGTAGGGAGGGGAAGGGAAGCAATGGGAAGGGAGATTGGACAAGGAGGGCGGGGTCGATTATGGAATATCTGCATTTCAACCCCTTACGCATTGAGTGAGATGTTGTAGATTATTTATTCATTCATTCGCTGCAATTTTTTGCCTCGCCTTCGTTTCTGTGTTGACTATTATTACCTGGTGCTGACCCAATGATCGACTGCGTGCGTAACAGAGCGCCATAAATGCAGATGAGGCAATGCAGGTGTCCAGGCGGATGCAGAAGGGGAAGTTCGACTTCGACGATCTTCTGATGCAGTCTCAGTCAGTGCGTAAGATGGGCGGCCTGAGTAGCATGCTCAAGATGATGCCGGGTATGGCAGGAAAGATATCTGACGAACAGATGTTCGAAACGGAGCGCAGAGTGAAGAAATGTGAGGATATTGTGCAGGCTATGACGACGGAAGAACGCACTAACCCCGAGCTGATAACGACCATGGTAAGCTCGGCACAGTGTTATTTAGCTGTAAAGGAAGGGTTACTGCTTCATATCATACATTTGGATGAGTGGATGGGTGTGTGGTGTGTGTAGTGTGTGTGGTGTGTGGGGGGTTATAACTTATCTATCGTGATATTTGGTTGCCTGCTGTGGGGCCCAGGCATACACTTAACACACACATACATACATACACATGCATACATACATACATACATACATACATACATACATGCATGCATACATGCATACATGCATACATACATACAAATATGACTGACTGGGTGACCTACCTGTTTTGATGTTGATCCGGGCACCTGCAGGGTGGTAAAAAAGATCTCGCGCGCGCAGCTCTGGAGCGCCGCAAGAGCCTGGCTCAGCGCAGTGGCTACCCGCTCGTAGAGGTGAGTGGGTGATTGGGTTGGTGGGTGAGTGAGTCAGTGGATGAGTGGATGAGTGAGTCAGGGGGTGAGTTGGTGGGTATAGACACTTATCATGCTTATCTAGGCCCCAAGACAGCAATAGTATAGACTATTTTAGTAATATTTCTTTAGTCCGATTCTTATTGTAGCTGCTGCTAATGCTATTGTTGTTCTGTTATCTTCTGCCCTCTTCTTCATCAGATCGATCAGTTCGTGGCGGAGTTCAACGTCATGCGTAAAGCTATGGCTAAGCAGCTGCGGGTAAGTTCATAAAATCATAGTTTGTATTGGTAACTTACTCGTTTGCCGGCATTCTCGAAGCATACCAAGGTATACCTACATACAATTTGTTTTTAAGACACTTTGAAGTATTAGCGGGATAATGGTCCGCCTTATGCCTGGATATATACCTGATGTTGCTGTGAATGGAGATCAAGGGGGTGGAGTTGGAAGGGAATATCGATCCCACCGCTCCAATGACGCTGCAGCCGTCGGAAGGAGGGCAGCAGCTAGGACAGGGAGGGAAGCGTAAGAAGATCAAGGCAACTCGTGGGGGTGGAGGAGGCTTCGGAGCAAAGTGAACAATTATACCTCGTGGGGGTGGAGGAGGATTCGGAGCAAAGTGAACAATTATGCCTTTGAACTCGTGGGGGTGGAGGAGGCTTCGGAGCAAAGTGAACAATTGTACCTTTATATCAAAGGTAGAAGTTAGTGCCAGTATTGAGTATTGCCTTTGGTTTATCTACCGACTCAGCTCTGTCTTTCCTCTTACGAGAGTAGAGTTCTTGCAAGTTATCACTGTGGATATGATAGTAAACTTCGAATTTAAAGTTGTTACGAGCAGGAGATAGCTAGGAACATAGGATACTGAAGAGCCACTTCTGAGAAGTGGAGTGGCTCTTCTATTGGCTGTGCATATAATTTATGCACTATTTCTGACGGGTAGCTTATATTGTCTGCCATACCGGTACTACTTGTCGAGCTTCAGCACGATGACGATCGGCTGTGCTAAAGCTCGATATAATGTGCGCTCTGAGTCTTACTATATTGTGGGCATGCGGCAAAATTCACATGTAGGATTATTCCAAGGCCAATATTTGCTGTGGTGAGATAAAAGGAATAGATGACAGGTGGCGAACATTACACAGAATTGTTCTTGAAAAAACTTCCTACCGGTTCTTCGAAGTACTCCGCACAGAACGTTGCGACGATGCCGTTGGTGGCGGCGGGGCCTGCTGAAATCCACTTGTTTTGTCAGTTTGAGCAAAGCAGTGCTGGAATCCCCACAGGTTCCCTGGGGGTTCCTACTAAATTTACTCACAGTTTTAAACCAGCAGCAAGTTGATCGATCGATGAGATAAATTTAGTCATACCTAACTTGTTCAAAATTGCCCGTACTTCATGACTAAGTGCATTTGATTCAGATACTGAAAGCCTCGAATCAAGGGTTTTCATTGCGTGGGACGGGATTGGGCATAGCACATTAAGCATTCAATTTCGATTATATTTTAATTTTGATAAGCCATACTAAATGGGGAAGGGAAATGTCCTACGTATCTTCGACACTAAAGCTGTGTTTGAAAATTTAGATAATGGGAATTGTCTTCTGGTCACTCAAACCAAAGACTCTGGCGCCCGACAATACGACAAATTCAACCGGTCTCATGCACCAGATCTTGGATCCACTTCGCAAGTTTTACCATTCGAGGCCATTTTTGGTATATATGACCTTCTTAGCGGTTCTTACGTGGCACTTGTCGTAGAATCTGAACCGTATGTTTCTGTTGGAGGGCTTTCTATGCGGCGATCCAAAAAGGTGCTGGTGATTCCTCTGTTCCGTGCTGGCAGAGTTTTATCCGAGAGCAGGCAAATGGACGAAGATCGCTATTTACAGCTCCTTCACATGGCATTCTCCGAGCACCAGTTCTTTTTCTCGTTTACTTCAGATATCACACTGACTCAGCAAAAGATTGCGAAGCGTCAATCTCGGAAGCAGGGTGGTGGGGCGGGACACGAGGAGCCGATCTGGGCACGGGCAGACCACCGCTTCTTTTGGAACCGCGAGCTGGTTATTGACTTGATCTCAAACGAAGTAGACGCAGAGTGGATCGTGCCTTTTATGTCAGCCTACGTGGAAGTACGCACTGATTGCGTGATTAAAGAGAACAAGTTCACCCTGCTGTTTATTTCCCGCCGCTCGCGCCACCGCCAGGGATGTCGATTCACGAAGCGTGGCCTGGATGAGCACGGCAGCGTAGCAAACTTTGTTGAGACTGAACAGATCGTCTTTAACGCCAACGGAAATGTCTCTTCCTACGTACAGGTGCGCGGTAGTATTCCCGCAAAATGGTGCTCCCCGGTGCATATGAAGTACGATCCAGTGGTCTACATCGACGAGGACCGCGCTCTCTCCGTTGACTGGGCGGAGCGACACTTCAGAGAGCTTTCAGAGATGTACTCCGACAACTTCGGCAGTTCTTCCATCATCTGCGTGAATCTTGTGGATAATAAGAAGGACCAGGGAAAGCTAGGTGCGCTCTTCAAAGAAGTCGTGGACGAGGTGCGGCCTCGGATCGCGCCCACCACTATATCATACGTCTGGTTTGACTTCCACCACGAGTGCAAGCAGAAGGGCAAGTGGAACAATTTGTCTAAGCTCGTGGCTCAGGTCGATGAGCAATTCCGCGCGCAGCATTTCTTCAGCAAGCTAGCGTCGGGGCATGTCACTTCTTGGCAGAACGGCGTCATCCGCACTAACTGTATGGACAACCTGGACCGCACGAATGTAACACAGTCGCTCTTTGCGCGCCGCTCGTTGATTATCCAGTTGGGACTGGGCAGCTGTGCGGAGCTGCAGAACAATCCGAAAGGGCTGCTTGAAACTCCTTGGAAGCCATTCGAGGCCATGTTTAAGCACGTGTGGGCTAATAATGCCAACGCCATGAGTTTTGCTTACGCAGGCACCGGGGCCCTTAAGGTAGACTTTACGCGCACGGGCAAACGTACATTGAGGGGCATGTTCAACGATGGTGTCAACGCGGTAATGCGCTACTACATAAATAACTTTACGGATGGTATTAAGCAGGATGCTATTGACCTGCTGCTGGGAAACTACCGCCCTGATCCAACAGCCCCGTCCCCATTCACGTCCAAATCCGCGCAGGATGCTCTGTCCAGCAACATCACGAAATCCTTCGTCATGATGATGATCATATTCTCAACGTTGTTGCTGTTGTTACCACCCATGCTCCCACTTCACGTGCTGCACAACATCAGCAGTACCAGCACGGAGGGCGCGAGCGGGGACTCTGATGGCACCCGCGCTCTCACCCAGGAGGAAATCACCGACATCGTGGAGAGTAATCTGCAGCAAATGCGCTCCCATTTCCTGGTCGCACTGCTGATCACCGCGGCCGTAGGTGCATACTACGCGTACAAGGTGACTAAGAAGGGCACCAAGGCTGGCGAGCGGATGGTGGTGCACCCAGATCTGTGCCCAGAGCCTCTCCCACCGGGCAGATCCTAGTCAGTCTCGGGATTGGCACGCACTGGATCCAGCAGGGATTCAGGGATCTGGCCCGCTTGACAATGAAATCGGCAGCTATCTGGTCTCTCTTCTATATCTCCCAGGCTTTTTATCTGTGTCGTTGCAGTTGCGTATGCGCACTCTACCGTAAAGTGAAAGGGGATGGGGCATCTCCGGATTGAAAATGTGCTATGCGTAAGCAATCTAGATGCTGCTGTTAGACACTACCTTTTCATTAGTTTAACGACTTAAGAGTCAATAATTCATTCATGCTCAAAAATTAATCGTGAAATTACCACTATACACCGAAGAAACCCATATCTGCAATGAATACACACATGGACGGGCTATTGTACCACTTAGATAGCCAAGTTGGTATGATATGTTTGTGCAAGTCCGCTCACACAAAAAGGCTGATCCAACTCGTTGTACACTAACTATTGATGAAGCAATTGATATCTTCATAGCCGTAACTTTTCCAAGCCGAGAACTCCAAATTAAAGTCAGGAGGAATAATTTTGAACAAATTACTTTGCCGCCTGAGCAAGACTGTTGATACTACGCGTTTAATGATATCTTCCGGGGGCTTCTGTCTAATCCAACTGCCCCGATTAATGTCTAAGTCACCAAGTGCAGGATGACCTACCGTAAGAGACCAGCCATCTATACCGGAATGCTTCACAAACACGTCAAGGTTTTTGGGAGTAATTACCCTTAGACTTCGAGGCAAGTCCGCTTTGTGAACCAGTAAGTACTTGACAACTTTCCGCGTTATGTGGACATCAAGAAATTCAATCCAAGCATCGGATTCTTTCATAGATTCAAGTTTGGTTCCATCCACAACAAGCAGAACTGCGTCTAAATCAGTTGTTAATTCAGTGAAGAGAGCAGAGTCTCTGTGGCGAGAATCCAATAGTCCGGCGCCTATATCAAATATATTGACCTTAAGCTGTACGCCATTATTATTCAACGCGACAAAGAAATTAACAGCATTAAGCCCTAGTGTTCTTTCGTAAGTATCAGGAAATTGCATTTTCGAAAGTCTGCGCAAAATTGTCGTTTTGCCAACTGCATGGCCACCGCAAACTAAAATCTTGATGGGGTCAAGTGCGTTGTTCATTCTCGAAGCTAAGGATCGGGCTACTGTAGAACACTTAAAATGACGGGTAAAATATCACCTTTCAATAGTTCGACACACGCCAATTCACAAGCAGAATACTGGAATACGAGTAAAGTTTTGGCTACTTATATAAAACCCGGAATGATAGTACAGTTTGTTGTTCCCACAGATTCCAGAGCCTGAGGATCCCATCCTGGGATCCGAGCAGAGGCATTCGATACTTGCCGAAGCCGCTTCCAGCAGGCAGACCTCCACCACCCGAACTAGTCGGAGAAGGCTCTGCCATTTTAACCTCACACCAAAATGGAAACGAAAACTCACGGCAAATGCTTCAGCACGGGCAGCATCACGAACAGTACGGTTAACTAGACCACTAGGACGATTTTCAATTTGCTCTAGCTCGTCAGCTTTTCATATGATCACACAATTTCATATTCTAGCATAAATTTAGGCATTATCAGAGTATTCATCACATTCTAGCAAGATACTCATAATCATCGTAATGTCCGCAAGCCTAAATATCCACACTGCTGGCAGCAGTCCTGATACATCAAAGAAAGTGGGAAGTAGTGAGTGGATAGAGTGCTTTTCCAAGACTTACCAGAGAAAATATTGGTTCAACCAATCGACTGGAGAGAAAAGCTGGGATGAACGAGGAATGTGCAGCTCAAGTGATTCTCACTCGCTTGGTATGAAGAGAGACAGAGACCAGTCAGAACAACCGCAGCATACCAAAAATGGCCCCACTGTCAGCTCAACAAAGGATGCAAACAAGCGACCGAAAAATGTTAACAATAATCCAGCAGTAACCTTAAGTTCAGCTTTTTCCATGGATACGAGTAAGAGATTAAGTGGCAAAAAACTTCCAGAGAAAGTTGCAGTCATTGTTCCTTTTCGAGATTTGCAGCAAGAACAACTTCGAGGAGCTCAAATGAAGAGGTTTATCCCTGAAATGACACGGTTTTTAAGCTCAAGTGGTGTTGAGTTCCACATATATATAATTGAACAGTCGATGGATGATCGAAAGTTTAATCGAGGGAAGCTTCTCAACATTGGATTTGAACTCGCAAAAGCCGAAAAATGCACGAACTTCATATTTCATGACGTGGATTTGATACCCTCCAGCGACCTGCTCAGTTCTTACACTGTGGTACCAAAGGAGAATCCTATTCATATAGCAAGAGTATGGGACAGGTATAATGGTAATCCCAGCTACTTCGGTGGCGTTGTAGCATTCTCTGGTCCGATGTTTCAGGCTATTAATGGATTTCCAAACAATTTTTGGGGTGAGTTTTGTGTTGGTCAAATACTTGCGCTCATCTGAATTATCTGGCTACATTCCATGGGCTAATACAGTTCCCACCTTGATGTTAAGGTACACTCCCTTAGTGCTATTGTCATGGTATGTTTGACTCTGATATTTTGGTTATAACAGGTTGGGGTGGTGAGGATGATGAACTTTTCAACCGTATAAAGGAGGTGAGTTATTCATAAAGTTTATCATGATATATGACTTCATCATGCCATAATGTTCACAATCTACTACGATACGGACCCTACTATACTGCCGTACACCTATGATCACATAATTTGATGGAAACTCTTTATTGGCAGTGATTAGAGATGAATGTGCCTTCGTGTTGCGTGTTAATCTGAAACCTCCTCGATTGCTCGAACTTACATTTCATCCTCAACAGCATTTGCTTTGGTTTTCATCCATTTACTGTACCAAACTGCCTCGCCTTCCCCCACCTGCACGCGCTTGTCCTAACCGTCAATGCTGGTTTTGTTTTGTACTTATCTGTCCAACTGTTAAAACCTCACGGCGGGATCTGGCTGGGGTGCAGGCGGGACTGACCCCCGTTGCCCCCACGGGCGGAGGCTCATTTACTGATCTGGAAGACATGAATTTGGAGAGTAAGCTGCAGTACTTGCGATCCAACAAGCTGCTGAAGTGCATGAACAAGATCGAGGTGCTGGCAGAGCACGCAACCACCTGGAGGGAAAATGGATTGAGCAACCTGCAGTACACAGAAGTAAGCAGGGAGGCATTGGGCGAGCATGCGACGAAGATCACTGTTGATGTTATGTTAAATTGTGGTCATTGGACGGATAAGCGCAGCGGTATCCAGGACCCCCAACTTTGATGCCCCGTAATTACGAGGAGGTATGATTGTAACTCGCCGAGCTATTGTTTGCGGAATCTACTGCCTTCCTTTCTTCATTCGTTTACATTGTGAAGCAACATCTTAAATTGGAATAATAATAATAATAATACCATCGTGAGAGCTTCAGCTTTAATTTCTAGTTCTTTTTAACGTGCTCCCCATTATTCGGTGGTCACACGGCAAATGAGGCGCAACTATTCATTGTGGTGGGAAAGAACAGACCCCACCGGGGCCCAGATAGAAATCCTGTGATATTCTGCAGTAGTTAGTAGCCCACCAAGCTTATAACAATTAAACATAAGTACATAAAGTGGGCATTCAATTGTGCCTCGGTCACAGCGTTGCCATTTCAATAGTACTGATAGACTCGTCAAATACGAGCCGCATTGGTTCGAGGCGTTTTTGCTTCGACCAAGGCGAAAATTCCCGAAGATGTCGGCAATGGGCAGCTCTGTCGACATCTTCGGGAAAGTGTGCTGGTGATCCACTGTCCGACAGTATTGGTGCGGCTCTCAATCGCTCGTTCAAAACCTGATGAATGTAAATTATGATGATAGAATTACCAACATAACGAGCATAGTTTTGTTGTGCTTCTATCCCAAAGATGTCGTAAGGTATCAAACGGTTATTTACTGAAGCGATTGAGAGGCGTGTTATTGCACTGGTAGCGGAGGCACTTCGTTGTATGTAAATCTACTGCTATTTGGCATGCGGGATGACGTACCTGCTGAGATAATATACCCTCCAATTATCGATTAAAGATATTGGAGCCTACCACTGCCGAGTGATCATCACCACCCAGTGTACAAAATCACCATCCCAGCATATTTTTATCCGTGTTCTATTCCTGGAAAGGCTTTCTATAGCTATTGACTATGGAAAATTTCAACATAACATGCTTGACGTGTGGTTACAATGGGACTGGCTCTTCGGCTCTCATTAGTTGCGATAGAGCTGGGTCTGGGGGATCGCATCAAATTCTTGATCGGCTGCTTATAAACTGCGGTGATGGAGTGCAACGATTTTGCAACGAGAATCACATCAAGTTGTCAAAAGTATCTTGTATCATCATAACTTCACTAGCCCCACATAACATATCTGGATTTGCTGGTGTTTTTCTGTCTCTCTCCGAACAGGTAGGTGATAGCAAGTTATACTGATATCTTACATTCCAGGCTGGTATACTCATTTCTGTTCGTCTGTATTATTGCAGATGTATTACCACTCTTATTTCCTTACACCAAAGGGTATATATTCCTAGCTTATTTGCATTGCTATCACTGCTCACCCATTCACGCGTGGCAGGGTGCTGGAGCACTAAAAGTTGTAGGTCCCGCTGGTTTAAAGAGCTATATAGAGCTAATGACTCCGTTCATCAACCGGAAATACCCTGAACTCGACGTGATAGAGATTGACCAGCGCAGCTCTGCCGAAGAACTTAAAATCGTGCATTTGTCAACTGGAAGCAAAATCATGCTGGATATATTCCCCCTGTGTGCCAAAGAGGTACTCGAAGCACTACCTAAACTCGGCTACCTTATCAGAAGCACAACCCACTGTTCTTCCTATGTAGAAAACTATCACCGTTGTTGTGCTGGAGCTTGCAATATATCTCGTACTATTGTATGATTTTAACAGCCTTCTACAAATCGATATTGCTTGTTATCCCCGCTCATTGCACATCCCGCAGGTTTCAGGTCGGGTCATTGCTCTGGCACTGCATATTTCCTTTGATGGCACAAATATCGGACAGTTCAGAAGTGGCAGTAGCACATACCCAGGGATGCCACTGCCGCAGCAGTCTTATCCTTCACCAGAAGGAAGTCCCTCCAGCAAGGCATTCTCCGTGGGGATTGTCCCTATAGCATACTATTTCAGTACAAGCCCATCCCTGGAAGAATGCGTTAATGAAATTGTTCGTGCTGCAGTAGCAGCAGTAGGAGGGATCAGCTCCACCCCATGTGCTGTCGAGCGAAGAAGCAACAGTACGATAAGTACGAGTAAGGGTGATGGCGTCGTCACGATCTTGTTTACAGCTTTAGCGGCGTCTTCATCATATAGCGGGCCTGTCTGCACTGACTCTCTGGGCTGTATTCGAGCACCAGACGTACGCACCACGATGACATGCCATTCTAACAAATTATCCGCCAGCAGCGGAAATAGCGGCAGCAGTGGCGGAAACGAAAATTGTGAAGCCTTTGATGACGCCTCGGCTAGCATTGACAATGAAGAAGATGTCGATGCCGAAAGCGAAAGTGAAAGCAAAAGTGAAAGTCAGGATGAGGATGAGAGCACGGCAATCTTACAACTCGTTAGGAAAATATGCGCTGAGAAAAGGATAACGGGATTGCTCTTCCCGGTAAGGCTTTTTTCCATTTCATTGTATGCATCTTCATTGCTCGTTAATTCATTTTATACTATTGGACTACAATTTATTTTATACTATTGATCCCTGGTGGCTAATCCTGTTATGGTCATTGACGAAACTTCTTTTATCTCGGTTCCTGGACTATGTTTGGTAATACACACACAGGGTGTCCTGTCATCAGAGTACGTGGAGTTTTCTCATACGCAGTGCAGTCTTGGTCTCCTACACACGGTGTGTGAGCCGCTGTTCCCAGCAGTTATGGAGGGTGTTAAGAAATGCAGTTCCACTCTCTTGGAGCACCAGAGTCTTAACGATCGAGACCAACAGCAGCAGCCACAGATGAGTCAGGTGCAGAGGCAGCAACTTGATGTCGCAGGTAGTGTTCACAACGTCCAAGAGGTACCCATGCATCGCTTCCGCAGCCCCAAAGACTCCCACAGCTCTCGCTTATCTAATGGTGCGATAAGTGCCAGCAGTAATGACTGCAGCAGCGATGTCGTCGTGGGTAGCCGTGATGTGCAGAAGTTAAGTCATGACAGCGATTCCTCACTTGTTACGACTACTACGCCTGTTGCTGGTGCTGCTGCCGCGACTATTACTACTACTGCTGCTGAACCTTTAAATGCACCGGGGTTGACTGTGGCCTGTGGTCACGGCCACCTTTTCCTGGCTACACCGCTTTTTCGCCTTGAGCTTAAAGTCTCCATTACCCCTTCCTGCAAGCCCAGAGCGATCCCCCCGACTGCTCCTCTGCTAACTCTTCGGACCCTTCATTCGGCAGCAGAAGTTGCCGTGGCATGCACAGAGAAAATACACTTTTATTACGATCACATCCATAGACATACAGATGCGATAGTCAACGAACTGCCACTATCGCGACCTGATCCAAGTATCTCTGCTGCGACTGTTGCGGCTGCTGCTACTTCTGGTGGTATCGAAGTCACCAACAGCAGATCAGGAGAAGCAAACTCTGCAGCTAGTAGTACTGCCTCGTTCGGGCAGGATATGCTTACCCAAGTAAGACAGGAGTTTAAGTCACCAGCGGGAGGAGGAGGCGGAAGAGGAGGCAATTCCGTCGATGTTGTAGACAGTGCTTTGTGGCTCTCTGACGTGTATATGGGTGGAAGTAGAAGTAGAAGTAGCAGTGCCAGCACCATCGACCGTAGCACCGCTGCCGCACTCTTTTCCGTGCGTGGGTTAATGCCAGGCGGTGCGTTTACATTTGATTCCACTACTAGCAGTGCCAACTACAGCAGTAGCGGCATCAGCAGCACCAGCAGCAGTTCCCATTTAGCAGGGATGCCACCGTTATGGTCTCAAACAACTACTGCTGCCTCTGCTGCTTGTGTCAATGACCCCTGTTACCCCGACGGCCATCACCTTCATCCCGATTCTCTGCCACACGCACAGTCTGAGCTATATTTACAGCCGCTGTCTGTACCAGACGTACGTGCGCACAAGAAGGTGCAGCCTCCTCTCAGTCTCGAGCTAGACTCTTCGTCAGGTGTGCACTCCCCTGCACCCTCTCCCTCTTCCGCTTCACCATCGATTCACACCGGGACCAGCAGTATCAGCAGCAGCTGTTACAGCAGCATCATTGACAGTAGCAGCACAGGCGGCATGGAAAGAGCGCCCTATTCATTCAGCAGTGGTGCCGGGTCTCAGGACTCATTGCAGCAGGGGGCTCAAATGCATGTTTCCCAGGGTTCCCAGGGGTCTAAGCATCGGACTCGCAGCCGTGCCTCTGCCACCGCTTCTGCACTCTCCCCCGCTGCCGCCACCGCCATATCCGCACTCAAACAGCGCGGTGCAGGTGCAGGAGCAGGTACAGGAAGGAAATCACTTGTGCCCACCCTCTCCCTGTCTGGTATTTCTGGCCAATCTGGTCTGTCGAGCTTCGTGGACGGAGGAGCCGTCGGTGCCCAAGTAGGTGGGATAGCCGATACCGATAGCAGTGGCATTTGCAGTGGTATGTGTAAGGGTTTAGGTATTCCCCCTGCTGCTTTGCGCATGAGGCGAGGCGTGAGTTTCGCTGATGACACCCCGCTGAACACGGCGCGCAGTGCAGCCAGTGACGCGGACTCCATCTTCATGGCGGCGAGCAGCGGGGTCGGCAGGGCATCTACCACGCCTAGTGCTAGTAGTGCTAGTAGTGCTAGTAGTGCTGGTGGTGGAACGCTTCAGGATGTAGAAAGGTATCATCGTGCTAATGTAGGGGCTATTACGGACATGGGAGTGGGGATTGGGAGTGGGGATTGGGAGTGGGGATTGGGAGTGGGGATCGGGAGTGACGACTCGCAGGATCCAGAGCAAGGTGGAATGTGCGCAGCTCTTCCTTCACCCGCCACCAACTTCGTCGCAGCTTCGCTGCTGCGCATGAGCTTAAAGCGCAAGGCTGTCACCTCTGCAGCTGCTGGAGCCTGCGGAACTGAAGCGGAAGCGGCCTCGACGCAGCGGGGGTTCAGCCCCTCTAAGATCCCTCGACTAGATCTGTCCGCGGTTAAAAGCTTCCAGCAACTGCAACAACTGCGACAGCAGTACCCGCAGGAGGATTCGGCGCATCGCTCAGAGAGTGTGGGACTGGAGCCCTTGCATAGTAGCAGAGTTCTTTGCCAAGGCGGCTTTGGCTGCGAACCCGTAAAGAGCTTAGAGCAGCGCTCCAACACGCGGAACAGAGCGCTTGAGGAGCTTTTGGGTGGACGCACAGAAGGTGGTGCTGAACAAGTTGGGGGTGAAGACAATGGCGGGCAACTTCACGGGCGTAAGAGATGCCGAATGGAGGCACCTGCAACCATCGATACCAGCAGCACCGCTGCGGAGTGTGTTATCCCAACAGATCAGAGGACCAGCAGCTCTTTCGTCAAAGACGGTCTAAGTGAATCTGAACGTGGGAATGATTGCTCGAATGTGTCTTATAGCCAGCCGCAGATTCATGCTATAGGAAAAGGAAGCAATGGGACTATTCTGTCCGTTCCTTCCACCTTCCCACCGTTAGACCTATTCACAGTGCACTTTCTGGGTACCGGTTCTGCGAAGCCTTCAAAGCACCGCAACGGAAGCTGCATCATGCTCATGCTGCACGATCCCCGAAATCGACCAAAAATTGACAAGAGCGCCAAAAGCACTAAAATAACCCGTAAATCCAGAAGCTGCCACAACAGTGGCAAAAAAGATGAGATAAATAATGACGGGATAAAAAATTATATTTTAAAGAAAGCGAAAAGCAGCAGTATCGGCGGACGGCAGCTGAGAGGTGTTCCTATCAACTCCAGCGAACACACGATTGGTGATACAGTGCACCATAATGTGGAGAATAATGGTAAAGAAGGTTGTGTGAACTCTTCTTCGGCTGGGCTCAATGATGAAAAAAGCAATCGAGCTTTATCTCTAGACATATCCAGCATCAATGCCGCTTTTTATTCGCGCGACAGCTCGTCCGCTAATTATGTCCCTGAGAAGCAGGGCGGTCAGCACGGGCAGGAAGAAGGACTTGAAGATGGTAGCAGTTCCGACAGCGTTAGTGAGGAGAGGAACGAAAAGTCAGGCCCCCGCCGCAGAGAAGATCCACCTTCAGCTAATCTATCGGATGACGGTGATGAAGCGGAGGAATGTGCATCCGCAGATACAATTCACAGCGATACCAATATCGTGCTGCTGGATGTTGGCGAAAGCACTACTGCACAGCTCTATCAGAGTGTGAATGGCAATCTGCAGCGCTATGACGCGCTGTTGCTGGGCATCGGGTTGATCTGGATCTCACACCACCACGCAGACCACGTGACTGGCCTGCCCATGCTGCTGGAGGAGATCAGCAAGGCTCGAGATCGCCGTGACACACAGCGTGCTGCAGAGGCAGCAGTAGAGGCAGTAGAAGCAAAAGGAGAGGCGGGTAGTGCAAGTGAGAGCACTTGCAGTGACGACAGCAGCATGGACTGCCAGGTAGCTGATGATGAGGGTGATGGCTGTTTAGCGCCCCCGACAAAGCCTTCTAGCCTCCGCTCCCGGAGCTTATCCGGCGGGGGCGGGGATGGTGGTAATGGTGATAATGATGGTGGGGGTGGGAGTATAATGGGAGTGAGTCCTATCTCCTTCGTGAGCAGTGCCGACAGCGACACTTCGGCTGTTGCTGCTGCTAGTGGTGCCAATGCTGCTTCTGGACGCTCTTCTGGGCTTGGATCCGCAAGTGGCTTGGGATGCACCAGCAATAAACCACGAGTTGGATTAGCTCGAAGCAAGAGCCTCAGTCTGTCGATTAATGTTGGCAGTGACAGCGATAGGAATAGTGTTTCGGAATCCTCCCTCTGGCACAGCAGTAATCTAAGCAACAGTAGTGCAAGTCGCTATGCCACGGGTAGTAGTATTGCCACGAGTGATCGGAGCAGGAAGAGCAGCAGAGCGCAGCATACAAGGCGAGGGAAAAGCACGAAGCGCAGTAGCAGCAGCAGGGAAACGAAGCGTTCACAGAGTTTCTCTTCGTCAGTCATAAGCAAGTACGATCTTCGCAGCAGCTACTCGCAGGGCGGATACGAACCCGGGAAAGTGCTGATAATCGGCTCTGAAGCCGTGCTTAAGTACGCTGAGTTTGCAGCTTGTGTAGCGGGCCTGGATGAAGTAGCGTGCTTCTACCCCATGGTGAACACGCTGTATGCCGGGGCTACGAAGGACATCGCAGCTGCCACTCGCGGCGTCATCACACGTCTGCGCAGCATCCCCGTGCAGCACTGCCACCACTCCTATGGCCTTGTGCTGGACTTCCGTACCTCACACAAGGTGGTATACAGCGGGGATTGCCGCCCCAGCGCATCCCTGGTCAGGGCTGGCATGGGCTGTGACCTGCTTATCCACGAGGCCACCTTCGACGACAGCATGCAGCTGGACGCAGTGGAGAAGCGGCACTGCACCACTGGCGAGGCTACAGGCATAGCACATCGCATGCACGCCAAGCACACAGTCCTCACACACTTCTCGCAGCGCTATCCCATCTCCTCGCAGCAGTCCTCTGCCCCACCCAGCACCACTACTGCTGCCAGCTCTGTCGCGTCTTCCTTTATGAGGGGTGCAGACACAGACATTTCCTGCTCAAGCGCTGGCAGCCAGCCAGGCAGGGCGTGGCGTAGACGGCGCCCCTCCGCGAATAACATATTTGCGTCTAACATCTCCGCTGCCGCGCTTAGTAGAAGTGCACGGTTGAGCAGTGACACCCAAAGAGCTAATAGAGGAGGGGGAGAAAGAGAAAGACAGGCAGCAGCTGAGCATAGGATGCTTCCTGAGCGCCAGATTGTGGCACAAACATATATGCATGCCGTGTTCAATCAGACTTGGCCTCCTCCAGGGGGCGCAATGGGGAAGCAGCCCTCGCTTCCTCTGCCGAGTACAGCGAAGCCCTTCGTGCCCCTCACTGCATCCCTCACTGCACCTTACTCAGCAATCGAGATGGAAGCAGTACCAATGGATGGGAGCATCTCCCATGCCCACCCTCCTGATCCTCCGGTACCACTACTGCCAGCGCAGCACCAGCAGCAGTCACAGACGCAGGATGAGAGCATCTTCCATGCCCACCCTCCTGAGCCTCCGGTACCACTACTGCCAGCGCAGCACCAGCAGCAGTCACAGACGCAGGATGAGAGCATCTCCCATGCCCGCCCTCCTGAGCCTCCGGTACCACTACTGCCAGCGCAGCACCAGCAGCAGTCACAGACGCAGGATGAGAGCATCTCCCATGCCCGCCCTCCTGAGCCTCCGGTACCACTACTGCCAGCGCAGCACCAGCAGCAGTCACAGACGCAGGATGGAGTTTATGCATGGCCATCCCCGCCATCCCCGCCATCCCTGCCACCCCCGCCACCGCCGCCGCCACTGCCACCGCCGCCGAGATTCACACCAACACAGCTGCACCAGCACCATCATCAACAACAGCTTCTACCGGTAGCTGGCATACAGCCGCCACCCCCACCTAATCCCCCGCCTCCTCCACTACCTGCACCTCTCGCTCCTCCTCTGCCTTCACCACCTCCCCCCATTGCATCGATGCCGCCGCTCTCTCCTCAGCGACAGTGGGCTCTGCAAGCAATCGCTACCAAGCTCAAGCGCGGCCAGTCGTTCACAGCTCCCAACACAGCTCGGTTGAGTGAAGAGCATCAGCCATATAACTTGCCAGGGGTGGCGGCGGCGCCCCATCTATCGCCATTGCATTTGACTTCATGCACTTTGCGTTCCGTCGCAGGTATCGGCGCTTCCGACTGTGTCGGTGGGATTGGGGAGGATTCTGCAGGCTGTGGAGAGCGAGAGAAAGCTGCACAAGGATGAGCAGAAGCTGCACTAGAACACAAGCCCATCAACAGCCTACGTTCGATAGCAAATCCGGGGTACCTGTACTATCACTCCCCCTACAGGAGATCTCGTAACATCGTAGTCTCTATAATGTGCATTCATGTGTAAAATAGTCAAGTTCTTTTTAGACCATATGCGGCTTTTGATCTATGATCTTGTGCACGATCTGGGCGCAAATGCGGAGTTAAAACTGGATTGTTTTGTTTAAAAAAATGAAACTAAAAGTGTATCACAACCAAATCGATATGTGGCAAGTAACTGAATTTTAATGGCTGAATGTGCTTAACAGAACAGTGAATTATTCAGCGAGATTCAAAACCGCTCGAACATCGAAACGGTGATCCTTGGATCGCTGCATTTGAGACTTGCCCCCGCTATGCGATAGATGCATACTACTGCGTAACTGACTCTCTACGATAAGCAGCAGGCAGAGTTGCGCACCGGCATAAGTAACATACCCCGGTAGAACCGATAAGGCATCGAAATATTTTCTTGCGACATTGGTCGCTATCATAACATAACGTGTTTGTTCCCTTATCAGCAAAGCCAGCTTTGAAAAATTATCCATATTTGTCAAACGCAATGCATCAACGTTAAAACTTTATATCTGACTCTGCTTTGCGGCTTCAAATGCGATGCGAGTGGTGAGGGGTGAGGGTGTAGGTGTAAGGGGAAAGGGTGCTCACACAAAGGTCTCCTGAAGAGGACCCTCGTGCGCATAACCACCTCGAGAAGCACTAGGAACAGAAGAAGAAGGCGGAGGCATGGACGAAGGACCCGCCAAAAAACGCAGTGGAGGTGGCGGGAGTCCTCTAGATGTCTCGGTGCCAATCTTGCTCTCGCTACTACCACTACCACTGCCACCGCTACTGCCGCTGTTTCGGCCTTGGAATACGGCCACTATGCTCTCAGGGTACGGCCCTCGCCGGTTGCCTCCGAACATGACCACTTCATCCCCAGTAAACTTGACAGTGACTAATTCTTCGCCATCCCTGCCACCGCCACCACCACTGCTGCTTGTGAATGCTGGCTGTTGGGCAGATTTGAATGGCACATCACTCGGGAGTGCTGTGCTGCGTTGCTGGAAGGTATATTGCCCAGTGCTGCTGCTGCTACTACGCGCATAGCTACTGCTTTGGGCACCATATCCACCCACACTGTTACCATTCAGGAATTCGCCTTCGTGATGAAACTCATCTTGTCGGTGGTGGTTCATGAATTGGTCGTCCTGCACACCCCTTGGTGTAGGATCGGAATCATTGTCACCAAAGCCAGTAAATCCGTAAATATGTTCATGCACTCTGAACAGGCAGTTAAGAGCATTCTCTATCTTTTGAACAGCGAAGTTTAAGTGGTTTTCCTGAACCCATGCGGGGTCTCTGTCCTTCCTGTGTACAAATGTTATACGTTCCTGGAGGAAATTCTCCAGAGCTGCTCTACGCTGCTCGATTTCACCTTCATTTAACTGAAATAAGTGAAGCTGCCTCGCGTTAACATTCTTGTTCGGTAGTTTATGCTGCGGGTTAAGGAAAAACTTTGCGCGATCCGCGTGAACACCTTGGCAGTCCATCTGCGCCTTAGCTTGGGCGATGTCCGAGTAGCGGAGATCTATTTGCCACCCGGGCGTGCCATCCCTGCGTGATATACTACAACAATAGAAGACCACACCATTGAAGTTTTTGGTAGCAAAAATTTCGACCTTTTCGATGATAAATGGTCCATCATATCCGCTTGTGATCATTTTTCTTCTGTTTCGAGCATCCAATTGAGATAGCCCTTTCGTTGCCATCTTCTTGGCGCGATTCACAAAGCTGTTGACTCCCAGCATGGTTTCTTTTGCATCTAGGAGTAGACTTGAATGCTGGAATGGAATAAATTATGTCGGAACAACTCTTCTTCATGATAACGTAAGGTCCCAGTTTCGGTTTCTATTTGTTGTTCATTTTTTTGCTTGATTCTGGGATCGATGTTCCCTGCTGGGATCCTGCTCAGAGCACAGATTCTGTGCTCTGAGCAGGAAAATCTGATTTTCCATCAAAGCTCCAAGCAAAAAAAAAAGTTCAAACAACAACTTTATCGCAAGGATATATATTGCATATTTGATCTAGTAACATGGAGCTTCTCCGAATAGTCACGTTTTTGATAGCTACAGCTGGCATTGCCGCTATCCAGGCCGAAATAGTTTCATGCAGCTCCTGAAAGTTAAATCGTCTGCCTGAAGTCAGACGCTTTCTGAAAGAGGTGATACCAGGGATACTGTTTTATTTATACCTATTATTTCAGGGCACTGTTCCTATTCTAATCCAAATGATTTATTGATATCGTTAATTTCGTTGTTTTTATTGAATTATTTTAGCCTGGCCACGCAGACGTATATGAGGGTTTGACGGTAAACTTCGTTAGAGGAAAGAACCCCGACCTGTTCATTAAAGACGACGCTGGTGAAGTCCTCGAGAAAATTGATTTATCTAAGGTTTTATCAAATTAATATTTACTCTGGATAAACACACTAGTTTAATACTTGGTTAGTATTCCAGGGTTATTTGTGCACGTGTGTGGCAATTCCTTCGCATGATTCTTATTATTTCGCGCTGTTAAATTAAACCTTTCATAACAGATGAAGACCCAAGAGATCCACGACCTGCTTATTTCGAAAGGTTTCCAAAGAAAAGTATCGGCTGAGGCTGATGTAGGCAGTGATCCCGAGGAAATCGCCAAGACAGAGCTGTAGTCAGCGATGATGGTACTAATACCATGACTGAAGTCTACAGAGATAGTCCATCGACTAAATTTATGGATGAACTGTAGATAATGACTGAATTTTATTGTTTACCAGTTTTAGGCTGCCAAAAATGGTTTATGCTCTTACTCGAATGGAGGAAAGAAAATGGAAGCGATGCTCTGCTATTATCGATGAGCAGCTGGGAATGACTGGGCGGGATGACGCATTCTGATATATCGCTAGGATTAGATTCGTTGGCGGACCTGCCTGCCTGCCTGCTCGCAGCTGCTTAACAGAGCAGGTACCAAAGTTTGCTGCTTAAATAACCAGCAGAGCAGTGCAAGTGTGGCGGCACACTCTATACACACTGAATGAAAGGAACACATTCGTTCAACAGAGTTTGCCTTCATTTACTGTCCTGGGCATGCTGAAATGACCCAGTAGTTCCTTGCTATTTATCGAAACGAGCTCTGCAATTGCTTTCAGACTACTACCGGTACTTATTTTTGCACTGGCAAGCTAAGGCTAGTTTGAATTTAATACAATTGGCAATTTACTATTTCCAACGTTGGGTCATTTGGTCACGAGAGACTTCCTTACATTAAGTAATATGTCCAGGTTCTAATTAACTATCC
>CAXIWF010001998.1:0-14823 GCA_964036045.1 Eutreptiella sp. 'Long Island Sound 2002' | reverse complement strand
TTCCCCGCCTGTTTCCACTTGGTCCCACTTAGTCCCAATTTTTCCCACTTTTCCCGCCTGTTTCCACTTGGTCCCACTTAGTCCCAATTTTTCCCACTTTTCCCCACCTCTTTCCACTTGGTGCCACTTAGTCCCAATTTTCCCCAGTTTTCCCCACCTGTTTCCACTTGGTCCCACTTGTCCCAATTTTTCCCAGTTTTCCCCACCTGTTTCCACTTGGTCCAACTTAGTCCCAATTTCCCCCAGTTTTCCCCACCACCTGTTTCCACTTGGTCCCACTTAGTCCCAATTTTTCTCAGTTTTCCCCACCTGTTTCCACTTGGTCCCACTTAGTCCCAATTTTTCCCAGTTTTCCCCACCTGTTGCCACTTGGTCCCACTTAGTCCCAATTTTTCGCAGTATTCCAAACCTGTTTCCACTTGGTCCCACTTAGTCCCAATTTTTCCCAGTTTTCTCCACCTGTTTCCACTTGGTCCCGCTTAGTCCCAATTTTCCCCACTTTTCCCCGCCTGTTTCCACTTGGTCCCACTTAGTCCCAATTTTCCCCAGTTTTCCCCACCTGTTTCCACTTGGTCCAAGTTAGTCCCAATTTTTCCCAGTTTTCCCCACCTCTTTCGACTTGGTCCCACTTAGTCCCAATTTTCCCCAGTTTTCCCCACCTGTTTCCACTTGGTTCCACTTGGTCCCAATTTTTCTCAGTTTTCCCCACCTGTTTCCGCTTGGTTCCACTTGGTCCCAATTTTTCGCAGTATTCCAAACCTGTTTCCACTTGGTCCCACTTAGTCCCAATTTTTCCCAGTTTTCTCCACCTGTTTCCACTTGGTCCCGCTTAGTCCCAATTTTCCCCACTTTTCCCCGCCTGTTTCCACTTGGTCCCACTTGGTCCCAATTTTCCCCAGTTTTCCCCACCTGTTTCCACTTGGTCCAACTTAGTCCCAAGTTTCCCCAGTTTTCCCCTCCTGTTTCCACTTGGTCCCACTTAGTCCCAATTTTCCCCAGTTTTCCTCGCCTGTTTCCACTTGGTCCAAGTTCGTCCCAATTTTTCCCAGTTTTCCCCACCTGTTTCCACTTGGTTCCACTTGGTCCCAATTTTTCTCAGTTTTCCCCACCTGTTTCCGCTTGGTCCAACTTAGTCCCAAGTTTCCCCAGTTTTCCCCACCTGTTTCCACTTGGTCCCACTTGGTCCCAATTTTCGCCAGTTTTCCCCACCTGTTTCCACTTGGTCCCACCTAGTCCCAATTTTTCCCACTTTTCCTCGCCTGTTTCCACTTGGTCCAAGTTCGTCCCAATTTTCCCCAGTTTTCCCCACCTGTTTCGACTTGGTCCCACTTAGTCCCAATTTTCCCCCGTTTTCCCCACCTGTTTCCACTTGGTCCCACTTGGTCCCAATTTTCCCCAGTTTTTCCCACATCTTTCCACTTGATCCCACTTGGTCCCAATTTTCCCCAGTTTTCCCCACTTCCCCACCTGTTTCCACTTGGTCCCGCTTAGTCCCAATTTTTCCCGGTTTTCCCCACCTGTTTCCACTTGGTCCAACTTAGTCCCAATTTTGGCCAGTTTTCCCACCTGTTTCCACTTGGTGCCACTTAGTCCCAATTTTTCCCAGTTTTCCCCACCTGTTTCCACTTGGTCCCACTTGGTCCCAATTTTTCCCAGTTTTCCCCACCTGTTTCCACTTGGTTCCACTTGGTCCCAATTTTTCTCAGTTTTCCCCACCTGTTTCCGCTTGGTCCAACTTAGTCCCAAGTTTCCCCAGTTTTCCCCTCCTGTTTCCACTTGGTCCCACTTAGTCCCAATTTTTCCCAGTTTTCCCCACCTGTTTCCACTTGGTCCCACTTTGTCCCAATTTTTCCTAGTTTGCCCCACCTGTTTCCACTTGGTCCCACATAGTCCCAATTTTCCCCAGTTTTTCCCACATGTTTCTACTTGGTCCAAGTTAGTCCCAATTTTTGCTAGTTTTCCCCACCTCTTTCCACTTGGTCCCACCTAGTCCCAATTTCCCCCAGTTTTCTCCACCTGTTTCCACTTGGTCCAAGTTAGTCCCACCTTTTCCCAGTTTTCCCCACCTGTTTCGACTTGGTCCCACTTAGTCCCAATTTTTCCCAGTTTTCCCCACCTGTTTCCACTTGGTCCCGCTTAGTCCCAATTTTCCCCACTTTTCCCCGCCTGTTTCCACTTGGTCCCACTTAGTCCCAATTTTTCCCACTTTTCCCCGCCTGTTTCCACTTGGTCCCACTTAGTCCCAATTTTTCCCACTTTTCCCCGCCTGTTTCCACTTGGTCCCACTTAGTCCCAATTTTTCCCACTCTTCCCCACCTCTTTCCACTTGGTGCCACTTAGTCCCAATTTTCCCCAGTTTTCCCCACCTGTTTCCACTTGGTCCCACTTGTCCCAATTTTTCCCACTTTTCCCCACCTGTTTCCACTTGGTCCAACTTAGTCCCAATTTCCCCCAGTTTTCCCCACCACCTGTTTCCACTTGGTCCCACTTAGTCCCAATTTTTCTCAGTTTTCCCCACCTGTTTCCACTTGGTCCCACTTAGTCCCAATTTTTCCCAGTTTTCCCCACCTGTTGCCACTTGGTCCCACTTAGTCCCATATTTTCGCAGTATTCCAAACCTGTTTCCACTTGGTCCCACTTAGTCCCAATTTTTCCCAGTTTTCTCCACCTGTTTCCACTTGGTCCCGCTTAGTCCCAATTTTCCCCACTTTTCCCCGCCTGTTTCCACTTGGTCCCACTTCGTCCCAATTTTCCCCAGTTTTCCCCACCTGTTTCCACTTGGTCCAAGTTAGTCCCAATTTTTCCCAGTTTTCCCCACCTCTTTCGACTTGGTCCCACTTAGTCCCAATTTTTCCCAGTTTTCCCCACCTGTTTCCACTTGGTCCCAATTTTCCCCAGTTTTCCCCACCTGTTTCCACTTGGTCCCACTTGGTCCCAATTTTTCCCACTTTTCCCCGCCTGTTTCCACTTGGTCCCACTTAGTCCCAATTTCCCCCAGTTTACCCCACCTGTTTCCACTTGGTCCCACTTAGTCCCAATTTTCCCCAGTTTTCCGCACCTGTTTCCACTTGGTGCCACTTAGTCCCAATTTTTCCCAGTTTTCCCCACCTCTTTCCACTTGGTGCCACTTAGTCCCAATTTTTCCCAGTTTTCCGCACCTGTTTCCACTTGGTCCCAGTTAGTCTTTGTTTTTACCAGTTTTTTCCACCTGTTTCCACTTGGTCCCACTTAGTCCCAATTTTCCCAAGTCTTCCCCACCTGTTTCAACTTGGTCCCACTTAGTCCCAATTTTTCCAAGTTTTCCCCACATGTTTCGACTTGGTCCAACTTAGTCCCAATTTTTCCCAGTTATCCCCACCTGTTTCAACTTGGTCCCACTTAGTCGCAATTTTTCCCAATTTTCCCCACCTGTTGCCACTTGGTGCCACGTAGTCCCAATTTTTCCCAGTTTTCCCCACCTGTTTCCACTTGGTCCCACTTAGTGTTTGTTTTTCCCAGTTTTCCCCACCTGTTTCCACTTGGTGCCACTTAGTCCCAATTCTTCCCAGTTTTCCCCACCTGTTTCCACTTGGTCCCACTTAGTGTTTGTTTTTCCCAGTTTTCCCCACCTGTTTCCACTTGGCCCCACTTGGTCCCAATTTTCCCCAGTTTTCCCCACCTGTTTCCACTTGGTCCCACTTAGTCCCAATGTTTCCCAGTTTTCCCCACCTGTTGCCACTTGGTCCCACTTAGTCCCAATTTTTCGCAGTATTCCAAACCTGTTTCCACTTGGTCCCACTTAGTCCGAATTTTTCCCAGTTTTCCCCACCTGTTTCCACTTGGTCCCGCTTAGTCCCAATTTCCCCCAGTTTTCCCCACCTCTTTCCACTTGGTCCCACTTGGTCCCAATTTTCCCCAGTTTTCCCCACCTGTTTCCACTTGGTCCCACCTAGTCCAAATCTTTCCCAGTTTTCCCCACCTGTTTCCACTTGGTCCCACTTAGTCCCAATTTTTCCCACATTTCCCCACCTGTTGCCACTTGGTCCCACTTAGTCCCAATTTTTCCCAGTATTCCAAACCTGTTTCCACTTGGTCCCACTTAGTCCCAATTTTTCCCAGTTTTCCCCACCTGTTTCCACTTGGTCCCGCTCAGTCCCAATTTTTCCCAGTTTTCCCCGCCTGTTTCCACTTGGTCCCACTTAGTCCCAATTTTCCCTAGTTTTCCCCACCTGTTTCCACTTGGTCCAAGTTAGTGCCAATTTTTCCCAATTTTCCCCACCTGTTTCGACTTGGTCCCACTCACTCCCAATTTTTCCCAGTTTTCCCCACGTGCTTCCACTTGGTCCCAATTTTTCCCACGTTTCCCCGCCTATTTCCACTTGGTCCAACTTAGTCCCAATTTTCCTCAGTTTTTTTCGCACCTGTTTCCACTTGGTCCCACTTGGTCCCAATTTTCCCCGGTTTTCCCCACCTGTTTCCACTTGGTCCCACTCAGTCCCAATTTTTCCCATTTTTCCCCACGTGTTTCCACTTGGTGCCACTTAGTCCCAATTTTTCCCAGTTTTCCCCACCTGTTTCCACTTGGTCCAACTTAGTCCCAATTTTCCCCAGTTTTCCCCACCTGTTTCCACTTGGTCCCACTTAGTCCCAATTTTTCCCAGTTTTCCCCACCTGTTTCCACTTGGTCCCACTTTGTCCCAATTTTTCCTAGTTTGCCCCACCTGTTTCCACTTGGTCCCACATAGTCCCAATTTTCCCCAGTTTTTCCCACATGTTTCTACTTGGTCCAAGTTAGTCCCAATTTTTGCTAGTTTTCCCCACCTCTTTCCACTTGGTCCCACCTAGTCCCAATTTCCCCCAGTTTTCTCCACCTGTTTCCACTTGGTCCAAGTTAGTCCCACCTTTTCCCAGTTTTCCCCACCTGTTTCGACTTGGTCCCACTTAGTCCCAATTTTTCCCAGTTTTCCCCACCTGTTTCCACTTGGTCCCGCTTAGTCCCAATTTTCCCCACTTTTCCCCGCCTGTTTCCACTTGGTCCCACTTAGTCCCAATTTTTCCCACTTTTCCCCGCCTGTTTCCACTTGGTCCCACTTAGTCCCAATTTTTCCCACTTTTCCCCGCCTGTTTCCACTTGGTCCCACTTAGTCCCAATTTTTCCCACTCTTCCCCACCTCTTTCCACTTGGTGCCACTTAGTCCCAATTTTCCCCAGTTTTCCCCACCTGTTTCCACTTGGTCCCACTTGTCCCAATTTTTCCCACTTTTCCCCACCTGTTTCCACTTGGTCCAACTTAGTCCCAATTTCCCCCAGTTTTCCCCACCACCTGTTTCCACTTGGTCCCACTTAGTCCCAATTTTTCTCAGTTTTCCCCACCTGTTTCCACTTGGTCCCACTTAGTCCCAATTTTTCCCAGTTTTCCCCACCTGTTGCCACTTGGTCCCACTTAGTCCCAATTTTTCGCAGTATTCCAAACCTGTTTCCACTTGGTCCCACTTAGTCCCAATTTTTCCCAGTTTTCTCCACCTGTTTCCACTTGGTCCCGCTTAGTCCCAATTTTCCCCACTTTTCCCCGCCTGTTTCCACTTGGTCCCACTTCGTCCCAATTTTCCCCAGTTTTCCCCACCTGTTTCCACTTGGTCCAAGTTAGTCCCAATTTTTCCCAGTTTTCCCACCTCTTTCGACTTGGTCCCACTTAGTCCCAATTTTTCCCAGTTTTCCCCACCTGTTTCCACTTGGTCCCAATTTTCCCCAGTTTTCCCCACCTGTTTCCACTTGGTCCCACTTGGTCCCAATTTTTCCCACTTTTCCCCGCCTGTTTCCACTTGGTCCCACTTAGTCCCAATTTCCCCCAGTTTACCCCACCTGTTTCCACTTGGTCCCACTTAGTCCCAATTTTCCCCAGTTTTCCGCACCTGTTTCCACTTGGTGCCACTTAGTCCCAATTTTTCCCAGTTTTCCCCACCTCTTTCCACTTGGTGCCACTTAGTCCCAATTTTTCCCAGTTTTCCGCACCTGTTTCCACTTGGTCCCAGTTAGTCTTTGTTTTTACCAGTTTTTTCCACCTGTTTCCACTTGGTCCCACTTAGTCCCAATTTTCCCAAGTCTTCCCCACCTGTTTCAACTTGGTCCCACTTAGTCCCAATTTTTCCAAGTTTTCCCCACATGTTTCGACTTGGTCCAACTTAGTCCCAATTTTTCCCAGTTATCCCCACCTGTTTCAACTTGGTCCCACTTAGTCGCAATTTTTCCCAATTTTCCCCACCTGTTGCCACTTGGTGCCACGTAGTCCCAATTTTTCCCAGTTTTCCCCACCTGTTTCCACTTGGTCCCACTTAGTGTTTGTTTTTCCCAGTTTTCCCCACCTGTTTCCACTTGGTGCCACTTAGTCCCAATTCTTCCCAGTTTTCCCCACCTGTTTCCACTTGGTCCCACTTAGTGTTTGTTTTTCCCAGTTTTCCCCACCTGTTTCCACTTGGCCCCACTTGGTCCCAATTTTCCCCAGTTTTCCCCACCTGTTTCCACTTGGTCCCACTTAGTCCCAATGTTTCCCAGTTTTCCCCACCTGTTGCCACTTGGTCCCACTTAGTCCCAATTTTTCGCAGTATTCCAAACCTGTTTCCACTTGGTCCCACTTAGTCCGAATTTTTCCCAGTTTTCCCCACCTGTTTCCACTTGGTCCCGCTTAGTCCCAATTTCCCCCAGTTTTCCCCACCTCTTTCCACTTGGTCCCACTTGGTCCCAATTTTCCCCAGTTTTCCCCACCTGTTTCCACTTGGTCCCACCTAGTCCAAATCTTTCCCAGTTTTCCCCACCTGTTTCCACTTGGTCCCACTTAGTCCCAATTTTTCCCACATTTCCCCACCTGTTGCCACTTGGTCCCACTTAGTCCCAATTTTTCCCAGTATTCCAAACCTGTTTCCACTTGGTCCCACTTAGTCCCAATTTTTCCCAGTTTTCCCCACCTGTTTCCACTTGGTCCCGCTCAGTCCCAATTTTTCCCAGTTTTCCCCGCCTGTTTCCACTTGGTCCCACTTAGTCCCAATTTTCCCTAGTTTTCCCCACCTGTTTCCACTTGGTCCAAGTTAGTGCCAATTTTTCCCAATTTTCCCCACCTGTTTCGACTTGGTCCCACTCACTCCCAATTTTTCCAGTTTTCCCCACGTGCTTCCACTTGGTCCCAATTTTTCCCACGTTTCCCCGCCTATTTCCACTTGGTCCAACTTAGTCCCAATTTTCCTCAGGTTTTTTCGCACCTGTCTCCACTTGGTCCCACTTGGTCCCAATTTTCCCCGGTTTTCCCCACCTGTTTCCACTTGGTCCCACTCAGTCCCAATTTTTCCCATTTTTCCCCACGTGTTTCCACTTGGTGCCACTTAGTCCCAATTTTTCCCAGTTTTCCCCACCTGTTTCCACTTGGTCCAACTTAGTCCCAATTTTCCCCAGTTTTCCCCACCTGTTTCCAATTGGTCCCACTGAGTGCCAATTTTTCCCGCTTTTCCCCACCTGTTTCCGGTTGGTGCCACTTAGTCCCAATTTTTCCCAGTTTTCCCCACCTGTTTCCACTTGGTCCCACTTAGTCCCAATTTTTCCCAGCTTTCCCCACCTGTTTCCACTTGGTCCCACTTAGTCCCAATTTTTCCCAGTTTTCTTCACCTGTTTCCACTTGGTCCCACTTAGTCCCAATTTTTCCCAGTTTTCCCACCTGTTTCCACTTGGTCCCACTTAGTCCCAATTTTTCCAAGTTTTCCCCACCTGTTTCCACTTGGTCCAACTTAGTCCCACTTTTTCCCAGTTTTCCCACCTGTTTCCACTTGGTCCCACTTAGTCCCAATTTTTCCCAGTTTTCCCCACCTGTTTCCACTTGGTCCCACTTAGTCCCAATTTTTCCCAGTTTTCCCACCTATTTCCACTTGGTCCCACTTAGTCCCAATTTTCCCCAGTTTTCCCCACCTGTTCCCACTTGGTCCCACTTAGTCCCACTTTTTCCCAGTTTTCCCACCTGTTTCCACTTGGTCCCACTTAGTCCCAATTTTTCCCAGTTTTCCCCACCTGTTTCCACTTGGTCCCACTTGGTCCCAATTTTTCCCAGTTTTCCCCACCTGTTTCCACTTGGTCCCACTTGTCTCAATTTTTCCCACTTTTTCCCCACCTGTTTCCACTTGGTCCCACTTAGTCCCAATTTTTCTCAGTTTTCCCCACCTGTTTCCACTTGGTCCCACATTATGCCAGCTTTTCCTAGTTCGCCCCACCGGTTTCCACTTGGTCCCACTTAGTCCCAATTTTTCCCAGTTTTCCCACCTATTTCCACTTGGTCCCACTTGGTCCCAATTTTTCCCAGTTTTCCCCACCTGTTTCCACTTGGTCCCACTTGTCTCAATTTTTCCCACTTTTTCCCCACCTGTTTCCACTTGGTCCCACTTAGTCCCAATTTTTCCCAGTTTTCCCACCTGTTTCCACTTGGTCCCACTTAGTCCCAATTTTTCCCAGTTTTCCCACCTGTTTCCACTTGGTCCCACTTAGTCCCAATTTTCCCCAGTTTTCCCCACCTGTTCCCACTTGGTCCCACTTAGTCCCACTTTTTCCCAGTTTTCCCACCTGTTTCCACTTGGTCCCACTTAGTCCCAATTTTTCCCAGTTTTCCCCACCTGTTTCCACTTGGTCCCACTTAGTCCCAATTTTTCCCAGTTTTCCCACCTATTTCCACTTGGTCCCACTTGGTCCCAATTTTTCCCAGTTTTCCCCACCTGTTTCCACTTGGTCCCACTTGTCTCAATTTTTCCCCCCTTTTTCCCCACCTGTTTCCACTTGGTCCCACTTAGTCCCAATTTTTCTCAGTTTTCCCCACCTGTTTCCACTTGGTCCCACTTTATGCCAGCTTTTCCTAGTTCGCCCCACCGGTTTCCACTTGGTCCCACTTAGTCCCAATTTTTCCCAGTATTCCCCACATGTTTCCACTTGGTCCCACATAGTCCCAATTTTCCCCAGTTTTCCCCACCTGTTTCCACTTGGTCCAAGTTAGTCCCAATTTTTGCCAGTTTTGACCACCTGTTTCCACTTGGTCCCACTTAGTCCCAATTCTTCCCCAGTTTTCCCCACCTGTTTCCACTTGGTCCCACTTAGTCCCAATTTTCCCCAGCTGTTTCCACTTGGTGCCACTTAGTCCCAATTTTTCCCAGCTTTCCCCACCTGTTTCCACTTGGTCCCACTTAGTCCCGATTTCCCCCAGTTTTCCCCACCTGTTTCCACTTGGTCCCACTTGGTCCCAATTTTCGCCACTTTTCCCCACCTGTTTCCACTTGGTCCCACCTAGTCCCAATTTTTCCCAGTTTTCCTCGCCTGTTTCCACTTGGTCCAAGTTCGTCCCAATTTTTCCCAGTTTTCCCCGCCTGTTTCCACTTGGTCCCACTTAGTCCCAATTTTCCCTAGTTTTCCCCACCTGTTTCCACTTGGTCCAAGTTAGTGCCAATTTCCCCCAATTTTCCCCACCTGTTTCGACTTGGTCCCACTTAGTGCCAATTTTTCCCAGTTTTCCCCACGTGCTTCCACTTGGTCCCAATTTTTCCCACTTTTCCCGCCTGTTTCCACTTGGTCCAACTTAGTCCCAATTTTCCCCAGTTTTCCGCACCTGTTTGCACTTGGTCCCACTTAGTCCCAATTTTTCCCGTTTTTCCCCACCTGTTTCCACTTGGTCCCACTTGGTCGGAATTTTCCCCGGTTTTCCCCACCTGTTTCCACTTGGTCCCACTCAGTCCCAATTTTTCCCATTTTTCCCCACGTGTTTCCACTTGGTGCCACTTAGTCCCAATTTTTCCCAGTTTTCCCCACCTGTTTCCACTTGGTCCAACTTAGTCCCAATTTTCCCCAGTTTTCCCCACCTGTTTCACTTGGTCCCACTTAGTGCCAATTTTTCCCACTTTTCCCCACCTGTTTCCACTTGGTGCCACTTAGTCCCAATTTTTCCCAGTTTTCCCCACCTGTTTCCACTTGGTCCCACTTAGTCCCAATTTTTCCCAGCTTTCCCCACCTGTTTCCACTTGTCCCACTTAGTCCCAATTTTCCCAGTTTTCTTCACCTGTTTCCACTTGGTCCCACTTAGTCCCAATTTTTCCCAGTTTTCCCACCTGTTTCCACTTGGTCCCACTTAGTCCCAATTTTTCCAAGTTTTCCCCACCTGTTTCCACTTGGTCCAACTTAGTCCCAATTTTCCCCAGTTTTCCCCACCTGTTCCCACTTGGTCCCACTTAGTCCCACTTTTTCCCAGTTTTCCCCACCTGTTTCCACTTGGTCCCACTTAGTCCCAATTTTTCCCAGTTTTCCCCACCTGTTTCCACTTGGTCCCACTTAGTCCCAATTTTTCCCAGTTTTCCCCACCTGTTTCCACTTGGTCCCACTTTATGCCAGCTTTTCCTAGTTCGCCCCACCGGTTTCCACTTGGTCCCACTTAGTCCCAATTTTTCCCAGTATTCCCCACCTGTTTCCACTTGGTCCCACATAGTCCCAATTTTCGGCAGTTTTCCCCACCTGTTTCCACTTGGTCCAAGTTAGTCCCAATTTTTGCCAGTTTTGACCACCTGTTTCCACTTGGTCCCACTTAGTCCCAATTTTTCCCAGTTTTCCCCAGCTGTTTCCACTTGGTGCCACTTAGTCCCAATTTTTCCCAGCTTTCCCCACCTGTTTCCACTTGGTCCCACTTAGTCCCAATTTTCGCCAGTTTTCCCCACCTGTTTCCACTTGGTCCCACCTAGTCCCAATTTTTCCCAGTTTTCCTCGCCTGTTTCCACTTGGTCCAAGTTCGTCCCAATTTTTCCCAGTTTTCCTCACCTGTTTCGACTTGGTCCCACTTAGTCCCAATTTTCCCCCGTTTTCCCCACCTGTTTCCACTTGGTCCCACTTGGTCCCAATTTTCCCCAGTTTTTCCGACCTCTTTCCACTTGATCCCACTTGGTCCCAATTTTCCCCAGTTTTCCCCACTTCCCCACCTGTTTCCAATTGGTCCCGCATAGTCCCAATTTTTCCCAGTTTTCCCCACCTGTTTCCACTTGGTCCAACTTAGTCCCAATTTTCGCCAGTTTTCCCACCTGTTTCCACTTGGTGCCACTTAGTCCCAATTTTTCCCAGTTTTCCCCACCTGTTTCCACTTGGTCCCACTTGGTCCCAATTTTTCCCAGTTTTCCCGAACTGTTTCCACTTGGTCCCACTTGGTCCCAATTTTTCTCAGTTTTCCCCACCTGTTTCCGCTTGGTCCAACTTAGTCCCAAGTTTCCCCAGTTTTCCCCGCCTGTTTCCACTTGGTCCCACTTAGTCCCAATGTTTCCCAGTTTTCCCCACCTGTTTCCACTTGGTCCCACTTTGTCCCAATTTTTCCTAGTTTGCCCCACCTGTTTCCACTTGGTCCCACATAGTCCCAATTTTCCCTAGTTTTCCCCACATGTTTCTACTTGGTCCAAGTTAGTCCCAATTTTTGCTAGTTTTGACCACCTGTTTCCACTTGGTCCCACTTAGTCCCAATTTTCCCCAATTTTCCCCACTTGTTTCCACTTGGTCCCACTTAGTCCCAATTTTCCCCAGCTTTCCCCGCCTGTTTCCACTTGGTCCCACTTAGTCCCAATTTTCCCCAGTTTTCCCCACCTGTTTCCACTTGGTCCCACTTAGTCCCAATTTTCCCCAGTTTTCCCCACCTGTTTCCACTTGGTCCCACTTAATCCCAATTTTTCCAGTTTTCCTCACCTGTTTCCACTTGGTCCCACTTAATCCCAATTTTTCCCAGTTTTCCCACCTGTTTCCACTTGGTCCCACTTAGTCCCAATTTTTCCCAGTTTTCCCCACTTGTTTCCACTTGGTCCAACTTAGTCCCAATTTCCCCCAGTTTTCCCCACCTGTTTCGACTTGGTCCCACTTTGTGCCAATTTTCCCCAGTTTTCCTCACCTGTTTCCACTTGGTCCCACTTAGTCCCAATTTTCCCCAGTTTTCCCCACCTGTTTCCACTTGGTCCAACTTAGTCCCAATTTTCCGCAGTTTTCCCCACCCGTTTCCACTTGGTCCCACTTAGTCCCAATTTTTCCCAATTTTCCCCACCTGTTTCCGCTTGGTCCCACTTAGTCCCAATTTTCCCCAGTTTTCCCCACCTGTTCCCACTTGGTCCCACTTAGTCCCACTTTTTCCCAGTTTTCCCCACCTGTTTCCACTTGGTCCCACTTAGTCCCGATTTTTCCCAGTTTTCCCCACCTGTTTCCACTTGGTTTCACTTGGTCCCAATTTTCCCTAGTTTTCCCCACCTGTTTCCACTTGGTCCCACTTAGTCCCAAATTTCCCCAGTTTTCCCCACCTGTTTCCACTTGGTCCCACTTAGTGCCAATTTTTCCCACTTTTCCCCACCTGTTTCCACTTGGTGCCACTTAGTCCCAATTTTTCCCAGTTTTCCCCACCTGTTTCCACTTGGTCCCACTTAGTCCCAATTTTCCCCAGCTTTCCCCACCTGTTTCCACTTGGTCCCACTTAGTCCCAATTTTTCCCAGTTTTCTTCACCTGTTTCCACTTGGTCCCACTTAGTCCCAATTTTTCCCAGTTTTCCCACCTGTTTCCACTTGGTCCCACTTAGTCCCAATTTTTCCAAGTTTTCTCCACCTGTTTCCACTTGGTCCAACTTAGTCCCAATTTTACCCAGGTTTCCCCACCTGTTCCCACTTGGTCCCACTTAGTCCCACTTTTTCCCAGTTTTCCCCACCTGTTTCCACTTGGTCCCACTTAGTCCCAATTTTTCCCAGTTTTCCCCACCTGTTTCCACTTGGTCCCACTTAGTCCCAATTTTTCCCAGTTTTCCCCACCTGTTTCCACTTGGTCCCACTTTATGCCAGCTTTTCCTAGTTCGCCCCACCGGTTTCCACTTGATCCCACTTAGTCCCAATTTTTCCCAGTATTCCCCACCTGTTTCCACTTGGTCCCACATAGTCCCAATTTTCGGCAGTTTTCCCCACCTGTTTCCTCTTGGTCCAAGTTAGTCCCAATTTTTGCCAGTTTTGACCACCTGTTTCCACTTGGTCCCACTTAGTCCCAATTCTTCCCCAGTTTTCCCCGCCTGTTTCCACTTGGTCCCACTTAGTCCCAATTTTTCCCAGTTTTCCCCAGCTGTTTCCACTTGGTGCCACTTAGTCCCAATTTTTCCCAGCTTTCCCCACCTGTTTCCACTTGGTCCCACTTAGTCCCAATTTTCGCCAGTTTTCCCCACCTGTTTCCACTTGGTCCCACCTAGTCCCAATTTTTCCCAGTTTTCCTCGCCTGTTTCCACTTGGTCCAAGTTCGTCCCAATTTTTCCCAGTTTTCCTCACCTGTTTCGACTTGGTCCCACTTAGTCCCAATTTTCCCCCGTTTTCCCCACCTGTTTCCACTTGGTCCCACTTGGTCCCAATTTTCCCCGGTTTTTCCGACCTCTTTCCACTTGATCCCACTTGGTCCCAATTTTCCCCAGTTTTCCCCACTTCCCCACCTGTTTCCACTTGGTCCCGCATAGTCCCAATTTTTCCCAGTTTTCCCTACCTGTTTCCACTTGGTCCAACTTAGTCCCAATTTTCGCCAGTTTTCCCACCTGTTTCCACTTGGTGCCACTTAGTCCCAATTTTCCCCAGTTTTCCCCACCTGTTTCCACTTGGTCCCACTTGGTCCCAATTTTTCCCAGCTTTCCCCACCTGTTTCCACTTGGTCCCACTTAGTCCCAATTTTTCCCAGTTTTCTTCACCTGTTTCCACTTGGTCCCACTTAGTCCCAATTTTTCCCAGTTTTCCCACCTGTTTCCACTTGGTCCCACTTAGTCCCAATTTTTCCAAGTTTTCCCCACCTGTTTCCACTTGGTCCAACTTAGTCCCAATTTTCCCCAGTTTTCCCCACCTGTTCCCACTTGGTCCCACTTAGTCCCACTTTTTCCCAGTTTTCCCCACCTGTTTCCACTTGGTCCCACTTAGTCCCAATTTTTCCCAGTTTTCCCCACCTGTTTCCACTTGGTCCCACTTAGTCCCAATTTTTCCCAGTTTTCCCCACCTGTTTCCACTTGGTACCACTTTATGCCAGCTTTTCCTAGTTCGCCCCACCGGTTTCCACTTGGTCCCACTTAGTCCCAATTTTTCCCATATTCCCCACCTGTTTCCACTTGGTCCCACATAGTCCCAATTTTCGGCAGTTTTCCCCACCTGTTTCCACTTGGTCCAAGTTAGTCCCAATTTTTGCCAGTTTTGACCACCTGTTTCCACTTGGTCCCACTTAGTCCCAATTATTCCCCAGTTTTCCCCACCTGTTTCCACTTGGTCCCACTTAGTCCCAATTTTTCCAGTTTTCCCCAGCTGTTTCCACTTGGTGCCACTTAGTCCCAATTTTTCCCAGCTTTCCCCACCTGTTTCCACTTGGTCCCACTTAGTCCCAATTTTCGCCAGTTTTCCCCACCTGTTTCCACTTGGTCCCACCTAGTCCCAATTTTTCCCAGTTTTCCTCGCCTGTTTCCACTTGGTCCAAGTTCGTCCCAATTTTTCCCAGTTTTCCTCACCTGTTTCGACTTGGTCCCACTTAGTCCCAATTTTCCCCCGTTTTCCCCACCTGTTTCCACTTGGTCCCACTTGGTCCCAATTTTCCCCAGTTTTTCCGACCTCTTTCCACTTGATCCCACTTGGTCCCAATTTTCCCCAGTTTTCCCCACTTCCCCACCTGTTTCCAACTTGGTCCCGCATAGTCCCAATTTTTCCCAGTTTTCCCCACCTGTTTCCACTTGGTCCAACTTAGTCCCAATTTTCGCCAGTTTTCCCACCTGTTTCCACTTGGTGCCACTTAGTCCCAATTTTTCCCAGTTTTCCCCACCTGTT
>CAXIWF010001997.1:0-22882 GCA_964036045.1 Eutreptiella sp. 'Long Island Sound 2002' | reverse complement strand
TAGGTGTACGGCATGCTTCGGCAGCTAGCGTTGCCGGAGTCCCGGGCGTTCACTGCCTATACTGGTGACGACACGGCCATCAATGGTGCGGCCTGCTACCTACCTGACCGCATCGGCCACCTATTCAAGTGTCGACCACCCCCACCCTCGGCCATTATGCAGCCCGGGGACCGACGGCTGCATTGGTTGCCTATTGCGGTGGACGGTACATCGAGGCATGAGGCCTCGTACGTCCATTGCACGCTTGGTGGCACCGCCAGCCCCAACCAACTATCTAGTTGGTGGCTACTAGGGGGCAGTGAAAAGTGGGAGACCCTCTACGCGGCCTCCCAGGAAATTGATTTTGATGATGAGTTGCGCAAGGCCGCAACCGTAAGTTTTATGGATACGGCAGGGAACGATAGGCAGTCCCTTTTTTTTTTGTGTGCAGATGGTAAGGCACAGGTGCTCATGGCGGGCTGCCAAAACTGGAAGGCAGAATCCCCTGGTGCCACTGTGTGTTGGGTTTGCATGCGTAACCGTGCTTTGTGCCTTGCTACCTTTGGCACAGCAAGTGCGATAGACGGCAACTGGGAACCAGCCGTTGCCATAAATGCTATATTCCTTTGGCTACCATATGCGAATATTTTCACGACCGGTCCACCGGTCTTCGTTAACTCACCGTTTCGACTAGGCAAAATCACCAACTGTTCAGTTGAGACCGTTTCGCGCCACTTTAGCTTTCTGTAGCGAACCGGTTAGTTCGGGGAGACCGGTCGGACCGGTCCGACCGGTCTTTGCAAACTGAACGGATCGGACCATTTTAGCACACTTTAGCACACTTTGGAGCACTTGGTGATGCGTGTGTAGTGTGTGTGTCCGCGTGTGTGTGTTGTGTGTGTGCGTGTGCTGTGTTGTGCGTGTTCACACCTTTGCACAGACATTGCAATGCATGGGAGTCAATCCTCACAAGACATCTATTCATGGTTCATTCATGATGGTCCGCAAAGCATTCGACGTGTAGATAGCACCCACATGCTTTGCACTTGTATCGAGTGGTGCCCATCCACAATGTACACAAAAGCCCCGCTTCCCAACCACTATTGGTACATGCTTGTCCACCACCTCAATTTGCCTTGCCGGAAAAATGTATCTCATCAACCTCCATTGCCAGTCAAACATTGTTTCACCCCCCGGACTAAGGCGCAACGCTTGGCATGACGTAAATGCATTTGTAGCCGCTATCCTTAACACCATCCCCCCAAGTGCCTTCCACCATGATTGAAACCGGTGCTCTTCCCGGTGTTGTAAGCACATTTGGTTAAACGCATCCACCCCCGGGGCAAACCTACGGTAGTTGGCAATTATCCCCGGTAGGTGGTATCGTCCACTTCGGTGTGGGAGCGAACCTCCGGTCAAGCAATTGGTTAGTAGTGGTACCACCTTTGCCGGCTTGCGCCCCACTTTGGGGTTTTTGTATACCGAGAGTGCATACCCATGTTCCTTGTGTACCACCGTGTTCACATCCCCGGGGTCTAATCCAACGTTCCCATCTTGCACCAAAGCACTTGTGGAAGTGAGCATCAAGAACGGACGCTCTTGTGCACTTAGCATCGCCGCCGCATCATGAGACCCAAAGAATGAGTCCGCCACAAGCACCTTTCCGGGTGGAGTCACATCATTCCAAAGTTGCACAATCTCAAAAGCATTGTAGTGGCCTGCAAACCGGCTCCGGGACTCTGGACCCACACGAGGGGCTGCACCACGGTACAAATACACATGCCAAATGTAATGGCTTTGTGCGTCGCACAACGCGTACAGTTTCACACCGGTGCTGTGAGGCTTGCGCGGTATGAATTGGCGGATCACGAACAACCCCTTGTGGGGGACCACGGTCTCATCCCCGCACACCACGTCACCTAGTTCCCATCCGCCTTGCCGGTGCATCGTGCACAACTCAATCAACGCATCTGCATCCGGGTCCGCAAGTCGCTGCAGCACATAAAACTGTCGCCTGCTAGGAAACAGTTCCGCCATGTATGCATTGTAGTGCATACTCTCTTTGTCCCACACATCATCTATTCTGCGCGGCTGCAGCATGCCCAAGCCAACTTGAAACAGCACGTACCGCGGAAGAAGGTCCACAAGGTCTAACCGGTTGGCCTCTTCCAAACACAGCGTCATGGCCTCCAAAATTGGCCGGAACATGAAGTTCCAGACGGCAACGGGGGTCTTGCCATCCTCGGTGCCCTCCAGGAGGCTACGCCCTTTGCGGAGTTCGTCTCCAAAATCCCATCGGGCCTCTAGGGGGGCCAGGGGTCTTGGTTCCCATGGTGTAGCAGCAGGCATGCCTGCAAAAAAAAAAGAATACAAGCTTTTGCTGACCAGTCTTGGCAAACTACCCTAAACCGTTCGGACCGCTTCACTTTAGATCACTTTATCCACAGACCGGTCGGACTGGTCTTTGCAAACTACTCTAAACCGTTCGGACCGCTCCACTTTAGCTCACTTTGTCCAAAGACCGGTCGGACCGGTCTTTGCAAACTACTCTAAACCGTTCGGACCGCTCCACTTTAGTACACTTTAGTACACTTTAGACTTTCTTTGCTCCCAAACCAAACACGTTGCAGAAATCATGGAATCATGCAATCCTGGAATCATGTCGCTGGTGTCCCATCAAGCACATGCACAGACAACCAACAAGGCGTCTGGCACACCGGCCACACAGGACCGAAACAGTTCGTCGATAAAATCAAAAGGGAATAGCAAAAACCGGGAAAACGAGTCACTCATCCTCATTATCCTTCTGCTCTTCCCCGGTCTTCTTGTTGCGGGCCTCCAGCTGCAGCGCAAGTCGCGCCTGTTGTGCGGCGAAGGCCGGGGTGATTTTCATCCCCGGAATCCCGGTAGCAGCAGCAGCGGAAGCCGCCTACAGCTGAAGTGCCCGGGTGGAGGGCTCCTGCAGAAACAGGAAGTAAAGTGGTTTCAACCGAACGGACCGGTACACTTCGTGACACTTCGTTCAGGGACCGGTCGGACCGGTCTTTGCAAACTGTCGTAAACGGTTCGGACCGGTCCACTTTAGCACACTTCACACGAAGACCGGTCGGAACGGTCGTTGCAAACTGTCGTAAACCGTTCGGACCGGTCCACTTTAGCACACTTTAGCGCACTTTAGCACACTTTAAAACGAATTGAAGCACACGCATGCCTGAGTTCCGGATTCTGGCTTGGGGGCATCGGCTTGCTGGGTGATCGGCTCCCCTGCGCCTGCCTCCTCCGCAGGGACCTGCTGCGGGTTTGTTTCGTGCGATTCTTCGGGTTCTTGCTCTTTGCTCGGCTCCTCCTTGCTCTTCCGTGCCTCGTCCAACTCGTGTTGCAACGCCTTCAAGTTCGCCTCCAAAGCCGCGGTCGCCGCATCCTTCTTTTTGCGTTCACGCGCGGCCTCCTCACGACGTCGGGCGTCCTGCAGACCACAGACCACAGTGCTGACTCCATGCATGCACAAATGTAGGCTAGGGGACCCCTGGACACACACCTCCATTGCACGTTCGGCTTGGATTCTTGCCTCCTCTTGTCGTTCAAACTCCCCGCGAGCCTCTTCTTCCTCGACCAACCTCATCCCCTCCGTTTGTTCCCGGAACCAAGCGACCGTCCGCATCTCTTCGATCTGCTCCCCCAACGTCTTGGTTTCGGCTTCTGGTTCATGCCAATCACTTGTAGGAAGGGAACCCACACGGACCTGAAAGTGGCACGGCAAAGAGGGGAGCGAGTTGCACACACAACCCCGAACGGCCATTGGGTGCTCCATACCGTTACGAGCTCGAATTCGGTGCGTTGCAATTCCCGTTTGAGGGCCATGAACTTCTCGCGCAGCTGGGGAGTTGTGAGCTGGTCCATGGTTTGAACGTGCATCGGCATTTCCGGAGGAACGGTCCTTGCGGCGGGTTGGGGGATGGCGAGCTGGCGCGCTGCGGGCCCGGCGGGCAAGGCGGGCATGTCCATGTCGGGCTCATCCTTGATCCCCAAGCACGTCGGACACGTTGCAGCCCCCTCCAACACCTTCTCTGTGGAGAAATGGAATAAAGTCTGCTAAAGTGTGCTAAAGTGAAGCGGTCCGAACGGTCTACGACAGTTTGCAAGGACCGGTCCGACCGGTCTTCGTATGAAGTGTGCTAAAGTGGGCCGGTCCGAGCGGTTTACGACAGTTTGTACAGACCGGTCCGACCGGTCGTCGTGTGAAGTGTGCTAAAGTGAAGCGGTCCGAACGGTTTCCGACAGTATGCACAAACCTGCGTATTCCTCGTATTGGGGACCACCGGATTGACGAGAGGGCTCGACACACTTGCGCTGTGCCACGATGTAATCTGACCGAATGCACAGAGGACCACGAAGAATGCTGTTCGGGCACTCGAACAGCAACTGCAGCGCTGCCGCCAAAAGTGTCTTGGTGCCGGGTTGGCCACGGAGACATTGCCGGACGTGTTGCCCAAGCCTTGGCAAGGTGGTGCCATACATCTCCAACACGTTGCCCATGCGCACCTCTTCCCCCGACCTCTCTTCGTCCTCGTTGGAGGCCTTCCTGCCTTTCTTGCTTGTGCAGGGCGCCGAGGCGGACTCACTGCCCTCGGCTTTGATTTCCTTGAAAAATGGGACCGGCAACCGTCTTTTGGTGGTGTGCTTCTCCTTCGCCGGCTTCTCTTCTTCCTCTCTTCTTCTCTTCCTCCTTTGCCTCTTCTTCCGGGATCTCCATCACGCTTTCTCGCTCCTCCTCCTCCTCGTCTTCTTCGTCCTCTTCTTCCTCGTCCTCGTCTTCGTCTTCGGACTCCTCGTCCACTTTCCTTTTGCGCGACTGCGCTGCTCGGGCCGCAATCCTGTGGCCCGGAGTAGATGTCTTCGCCTCCGCGATCACCCAACATCCGAGCACGTCCTCGGTGACGAAGTCAAGCTCGCGTATGCTGATGCTGCGCTTCAAGCCCCCGGTCTTCTGGTCCTCCGTGAAGTAGATTGTCCCGGATAGGGACATTTTGCCGGACGCCTGCGACTCGCGCGTGCCGGTGTAGCGGCCGCCGTGCGAGCCCTTCAGCAGCAGCACCACCCGGTCTCCGGCCCGTACCTTCTTGAAGGCCGTGGGCACGGGCGTCTCAGCATCCTTCACGCCAGGGATCTTGGTGCCGGGGCCTGAAATAGGCATTAAAGAACACTAAGCAACAAAGCAGGGAAGAGCGGTCTGACCGGTCCTGTGAAAAGGCAGCAGGAAGTAGGGGACCAGGAGCGAGGTTCGGAAGACCGGTCTGACCGGTCTGCATGAAACTGTTTGAACCGATCTATTTTCATGCTAATGGTGCATCCCACCCATCATGCATCGTTGAAACACCCAAGAGGACATGGGAAGCAAAGTCTGTGTATGTGTGTGTGGTTTGTGCATGGTGTGTGCTGGCGTGCATGCTGCAACGAGCGCGCAAAGGTATGGGATGCAGCGTTCTAGGGCGTGGTGCGGAACCCCTAGTTAGAACGCAATTTCTGGAACACCCACCTACCCTCAATTTTGGGGCAAACCACCTAAAAAAATGGATTCGGCACCCTCAAAAACCCCCCATTCCCTTTCTTTCCCCACATAACCCTCATTGTAGGGGTGGTTTTTTGGGGGGGGGTCAAAGAGTTAGAGCACAGTTAGAACAGAGTTAGAACGCAGTTAGAGCACCTTGCCCTAACTAGTTATCGCGCTAGTTATCGCGCGATAACTCAGTTATCGCGTAGTTATCGCGTGTAGTTATCGCGCACCCCTCCTCCCTCCCTCCCTAGGACAAACAACACAAAACACTTGGCACAAAGCATGTGTGGTCGTTTTTCATACAAAGTCATCAATGTCTGAGGCCTTTGCTGCCTCCAGTCCCAAAAGCCCTTGCTCCAGGGCGTTCATGGACATGCAATGGTGCATGTGGCGGAGGGACACACTTGGCCTCACCAAGGACCAACCCTTAAAACAATTTTTGAGCCTCCTTTTGTAAGGCCCATGCCGATACTCCGTTGGGATGGAGGAAAACTGAAAAATGTTCCTCCATTTCTCGGCAAAAAAGGTGGAATGTGCCAAGCACCAATGGATCCACCTGGTGGGGGACCAACCTGAGTCTCCCCACGCTTTTGAAAATTTTGTGGTCAACGCACGGTGGCGTTCCACTTGGGTTAGAGTGTACAACTCGCTCACCCTCCAAAGCTCATACAAACCCTCAATGCATTTCACCATGACATGCACAACAACCCATAACATAGGTCCCCCAGGGGTCCTCGCTGTGGGGACATGCTCTTTGAGGCAATCCACAAATTGCCTTTGGAAGGGGGGGGAGGTTAGGAAAACTTTGGTGCTTGTTAGATCGAAATCTTTTTCTGTGGCCCTCGAGGCCGAAGGGAGGCGTTCCCTGAGAGGGATGCCTGAGGTCTCATCCTTGAGGGCTTGTTTGAAGGCCTGCAAAGCTGCAAGAGCTTGGGCCTTACCAGGGGTACCAGGGGGGAGGGCCTGAAGGGTGGTCTCAATGCGCTTTGCCATGCCGTTTAGGATGCGGCATGCTGCATGTTGGTAGTCCCCCGGCCGCCTATCAGGGGTCACACTTCTCAAGAATGCCCCCCATCTTGAGGTGGACTCCACCCCCCTTTGCTCAACAATCCCGTTGGGGTCTTTGCACAACCAACACTTAGACCCAGCCCCCCCATTGCTTGCATCCCCTTGCCATCCCCTGTCAAAATGACAGTGCAAGTCAAAAATTGGTTTTGAAAGAGGACAACGTTCTCTTCCACATCCCTCACCTCTTGGTTGAGGTTGGCGGAGATGTCCAGGCTTCTCAAAAAAGCCTATTCATCCCCGCCATCCATGCAAAACCATGAGGCCCATAGCTTCACCTTCGAAGCATATTTTGCCCCCCCCCATACGTTAACCCATACATCCGCACGGGTAGAGGATGCCTTCCACAAGGAAGTCGCATCAACTGAAATAACAACAATGGCAACGCCACTAGGGGGGGGTTTCCCGATAACTCGGGCCATAGATATTGCATTTTGCACAATTGATTGCAAAGGCACATGGGCAGCTGCCCTATTGCGGCCTGTGGTAGACTTTACAATGGTTGTTTGGGGAAAGTAGGGCATGATCCGTTGCCGAACGGTCCTTAGGTCCCGTTGTGTGCAACGGCGGGGCATTCGCAAAAGGGCCCGTTGGGAGAGATGCATGCTGCATGCCATGCGTAGCATGCGCAGGGCCTCATGCTCCTGAGCTGTTAATGCAAGATGGCCGCCAAGTGGGCCAGACAGGGCAGTGCACGCCCCACTACTTAAACAAACTTCGCCTTTGGTGTTGGTGCCACACACAACGTTTGGGTCACCCAATAGAACTCGCACCAGCCGCTGAAACGCCTTCAAACGCCGCCGCCGGGCCTTGGGGCACTGCAGATCGGTGTACCGCCGGATGTTAGCTGTGTTGAGAGCCCGCAGGGCCTCATTGACAGCACTATCCATGAAGAATAAGAGGACCTGGGCACGAAATGAGGGAGGGTTTTGAAGCAAGGGCCCAAAAAACTCACGCGATAACCCACGCGATAACCCCCGCAATAACTAGGTTATCGCGCGATAACCCCCGCGATAACCCCCGGCGATAACTAGTTGGAGCGCGATAACCCCCCGCGATAACTAGTTAGAGCACCCAGTTATCGCGCGATAACCCCCGCGATAACTAGTTAGAGCAGGGGTTAGTGCGCACTAACTGGAGGGGTTAGAGCAAGCGTTGGGCACCCTAAAACCTTCACAAACGTTGATTTTGCACCCAGGAAACCTTGGAGATGTCAACAATGTGCAGGCACGGGGTATATGGCGCCACAATCACAAATTCAAATCAGTCTAATGGACATGTTCCGGGCTAGTTGCCCCTCCTCAGAGTACACAATGACAAACCATGGTGGGCATCCCACCAAAGCAGAAAAAATAGAAATAGTGAACAATAATCGAATCACAAATTACACTAGCTGGAGGGGTTAGAGGAAGCATTGGGCACCCTAAAACCCATGGACACCAGCTGCTGCCGCCACACAGGCGTGCAGTGCAGAACCCCCCCCGCACTATAAAAAATCACGCTCCATCGCTCGCCCTCCCATGGCAATGGAGCGTGTAGTGCCCTGCTGTTGAACAACACCGGGGCTTGGGGGGTGGTGGTGCATGCCCAACCCTCCACCGCCCTACCCTTGCACACACGGGTGTGCCGCTTTTTTTCCCTCATGGAGGGATTCAGCAGGCCACCACTCTCAACCCAAAACTCACCCCCCGTGAAATACTCCACACACACAATAAGCGCCATGGGCGCCCCATCCCACAAATGGGAGTGGAGGCCCATGGTGTCCGTCCCTTGGGGGCGAACAATTTGGATGCTACACCATGTGAACCATGGTGGAGCATTGGAGGTGCAATACCCATTGAGGTCTGCAACCAAGGGGGTGAGGGCAGGCCTGAAGGTAGCAGCGGCCATGTGGGTCGCCCTAAAATTAGAGGGGTTGGGGTTTCCACTTCCCACGAGGCCGAAGTGGCACATGTCCACTTGGGCCCCATATCGCTCCTCCCCACGAAAAATGCCCTTGGGCAACCCCCTTAGCAAACCCACGAGTCATTGGCTCCCACACCTACTCCCGCTACCCTGACTCTGCAACCCTTGCGGCGCCAGCCCCTGCTGGGCGGTGAAGGAGGCACTGAGGGTGGAGGTGAGGCTGCGCACCTGCGCCTCAGCCACCCCCAAGCGCTGCTGGAGGTCATCCCCCCTCCTCCGCTGCCCCTCCACCTCCACCCTAAGCTGGGCCGCCTCCACCTCCGCCTTCCGCCTCCCCTCCTGGGCCTCCCTCAGGGCCTCCCTCATCGCCTCCACCTCCTCCCCCCTCTTGGCGGCCAGGTTGAGGGCCTGGTCCAGGGCACGCTGGGTGTTGCCCTGGGCCTTTTCGGCCTTCGCCAAGGCCGACTTGTGGTCGGCCGACCGACCCTTGGCCAGTGCGGCCTCGACCCCTGTGGCGGCCGCCTGCTCCACCAAAACCTGGCAAGCGTCCGTCACGTGGGTGGCCACACTGGCCCCCAAGGCCTCCACGTCCAGGACCTCATGGGGGGGCTGGGCCGCCGCCACCTTTGCCACCTTCGATGGCTTGGGGGAGGGCTTGGGGGCGGGGGTTTGGCCCTTACCCCTAAGGGGGGGGGGGGGCATCTGGCTCAACCACCACCACGTCTGGTCCCCGCTTCGTCTGGCCTTTTCCCGGCCTTCCCCCCTTGGGTGCATACTGCCGAACCCAATCGGCAGTGGCGTCCACCACAGAAGGGGGGGGGGGTCATACCCACCAACCTGGTGGATGTCCCCCCCCCTGTGCAGCTTCTGCCACACTTCCCTCCCCGTATACTCCCCCTCCCACAAAAAACACACCCTCAAAAGGAAATAAGATTTCCTTTGGGGGGGGGTCGCTCATCCCAAACAAACACAAAAAAACCCAACCGTTTCCCCCTGTGCGGCATTCGGCCACTTGGCCGTTTCCCCCCCAACCCACACATAGGTGGGGGGGGTGAGGTTGGTCTTCCTCTCCAGCCCCCCCTCCTTCTCGGTGATGGTGACCTGCCAGTACCATCCCGTCCCCCCCATCCTGCAGGCCTCATCCCCAGGCTCCCCCCACAGCCACGACGCCCCCTCCGGCAGCCTCTTCTCCCCCTCCAGCTCCAACCGGGCCGCCACCGGCTTGGCGGGCCGTGCCCCTGCTGCTTCTGCTGCTCTGCCTGCTGCCTCGGCTGCCTGTGTACCCTTCGTGAACGGCCGTTAAGTGGCCGTTTGAATAATTGCGTGAATTTCACGTGAATTTACCCAAAATTTGAGGTTTTTGGGGGAAAATTGCCATATTCTTGGTTCGCTTCAAGGGCTTTGAGGGGCCAAAATTCCTCCCCTAGCTTTGTTACGCATCATCCAATGAAAGTCCCGCCCCAAAAGCATGCATCATGACCGCACCGTGCCCAAAACGAGAGGTGCCGGAACCCGGCAAGCCTGTAGCCGATTCACAGCCGTGAATTCACGTGAATTTACACAAATGTTACCCGTGTGCACCCCCTGATTTGTCCTCACACCCCTAGTAAGCCCCCCAGCATGCACCCCGGTCACAGGCAACAATGGTCTGGGTTCGTAAGGTCATCTCATGTCCGTCTCTTGCGGCACCGGAACCGCCGCTGTAGAGTCTGAAGGTGCTGCATGTCGGTTAGAAGCCGTCTTCTTGTGCGGCTTGCATACGTTTGTACACTTATGGGCCCTTGCCCATGTTGAGCCCTTTCGGTCGCATCCCACCCATGCAACCAAAGGCTATCGTCAATGGTGTGGTTGTCCACAACCACTTGCACCCCTAGTCTCCCCCGGAGGAGGCTTAGGCCCCCGCTGTTGCGCAACATGCGCTTCAGCCTCCGGTGACTTCCCTCCATGGCAAAGCAGGAGAACTTTGACAAGATTCTCCACTTCTTTGCAAAATAATACATGTGGTCGATCCAAAGATGCGTCCACAGAAGTTTGCCCCACTGGAGCTCATTGTGGGCAGCGCCCATGGCTATGCTATGGTTCCGGAGCCGCCCCAAGTCGGCCCCGGAGAACCATGCGGAACGCCACGCGTATACACACATGCTTGCAAAATTCTCCCACCACGTTTTGCACACCGACTCCCAACTTTTTCCCCCTACTTGATGCTGCCTGACACTAGGCTGCTCTAGGCAAGCATCTATTATCTTCTCCCAACCCTTATTGCGCATGAAATGGATGGCAGCAGCACACTCCATCCTCACCTTCCCCTTGCTGTTTGCCTTGTCATTATTTAATGAGGCACGGGTGCAAGTTCGTGCAGCAAGCCGTGCCTCATCTAAAACCGGTTGCAGCATGGTGCGTGCCACAGTGGCCGGTGCCTTCCCTGTCAATTGTACAACTAGGTCCCGTGTCCCGTTGACTGCACACAACAGGACACGAAGGACCCCATGGAGGCCATAATCAGGCACTCGCCTATCACTCATAATGGTCCTATATATAGCACTTATGGCAACGGCTGGTTCCCAGTTGCCGTCTATCGCACTTGCTGTGCCAAAGGTAGCAAGGCACAGAGCACGGTTACGCATGCAAACCCAACACACAGTGGCACCAGGGGATTCTGCCTTCCAGTTTTGGCAGCCCGCCATGAGCACCTGTGCCTTACCATCTGCACACAGAAAAAAAAGAGACTGCCTATCGTTCCCTGCCGTATCCTTAAAACTTACGGTTGCGGCCTTGCGCAACTCATCATCAAAATTAATTTCCTGGGAGGCCGCGTAGAGGGTGTCCCACTTTTCACTGCCCCCTGATAGCCACCAACTAGATAGTTGGTTGGGGCTGGCGGTGCCACCAAGCGTGCAATGGACGTACGAGGCCTCATGCCTCGATGTACCGTCCACCGCAATAGGCAACCAATGCAGCCGTCGGTCCCCGGGCTGCATGATGGCCGAGGGTGGTGGTGGTCGACACTTGAATAGGTGGGCGATGCGGTCAGGTAGGTAGCAGGCCGCACCATTGATGGCCGTGTCGTCACCCGTATAGGCAGTAAACGCCCGGGACTCCGGCAACGCTAGCTGCCGGAGCATGCCGTACACCTGGTCCCATACCACACCGTACGTCATGCTCCCCACCAGGTACCGGGACTCTGTCCTAGAGAGGTGCAATGACCGGATCCTCCACACGGCCATAATCAACCTCTCCTCCTGGGTGGGCTCGGGCTGGACGGTGGCTACAATTCTTGTTTCGGGGGTAAGCACTATTTGCCCCCTGTCGGGCAGGTACTTGACGGTGTAGGGTGCTGCAAGCTCCTTGGTAACAACCTCCTGGAGCTCTTGTAGGCGCCGCCGTCGTGTACGATCCGCTACCAGATGGAATGGCTCCTTGGGCCGTGGCATGATGTGAGATACAGGACCTGTTGAATGGGCAGGCAGTCATCGCAAAGTTTCTACCATCCCCCTGCCGCAGACCACTCTCTCTACCGTGATTCGCATGCAATTAAAAGAAATTCACATAGATTCGCACGAAATTCGTACGAATTTCGTACGAATTTCGTGCGAATTGCACATGACTGTCACAGAATTTCTGCCAAAGCCTCATCCTTGTGCCCTCGTTGACCCTCACAAAGCAAGCTCAGGATGGTGCTCATGCTGTCATTGTCATTGTCATTGTCTCATGCTGTCCTTCCGGCTGTCACTCAGCCAGCAGTGTAATATACAAACAGTTCCGCAGAAAGGAAGCTCAGGATGGTGCTCATGCTGTCATTGTCATTGTCATTGTCTCATGCTGTCCTTCCGGCTGTCACTCAGCCAGCAGTGTAATATACAAACAGTTCCGCAGAAAGGAATCGCAAATTAACAGGTTAACAGGTTAACAGGTCAGGGGGCACATCAGGTCAGGGGGTAATGTACAAACAGTGCTGCAGAAAATTTCGCACAGTGGGGGGGGAGTACCCCACATATCGGTCAAACTGCCCATGCTTGGGGGGGGGGGGGCAGGATAACATTCGTCGTGGTTAGAAAGTCGTGGTTAGAAAGGACAGGTGCTCCGGAGGGTACCTACGCACCCCCCCCCCCCCGGGAGCAGAGCTCCGGCTAGCGGAGCCCTGGGAGCTCTGCTCCGCCACCGCCTCCACAAAGGAGGGGTCCATGGCCGCCGACGTGAGGCGGTGGGGGGGGTACTGCCGGCGCACTTCCTCCAGTGCGGCAGTCACCTTGGGGGCGTCCGGGGCCACGCTGTCCACATCGACCTGCTTGCCACTGGCCATCATGGCCATCCGCAGGCCGGTGGACACTGCGGACATCTGGCAGGCGCATGCCTCGGCCTGGGCATGCCAGGCCTGTGCGCCGGCCAGGAGGTACCGGACACCGGCAGCACTGGCCCCCCCCCTGTCACCCGGGGGGGCGGGGGCCTCGGCACCCTCAGCCCTCTCCACTGCCTCTGCTGGCTGTGCCGCTGGCTTTGCCTTGTGCAACGTCGCCACGTCACGCTCCAGGGTCTTCACCTTGGTGGCCAGCCGGTCACGCTCCCTGGTGACGTCCGCCAACCGCGACTCGCAGTCCCGCCTGTCCTCGTGGACCCTGGACAGACGGGCCTCGAGGTCGCGGTTGGCGGCCTCCGCGCTGATGGCGCGTGCCTCCCACGCCCCCGCCCGCTGCTGGTCCACCCACTCCTGGACCACACCCCTCTGCCCCCGCCCCCCCGACGGCTCCGCCTGCTTTGCCCGCCCTGCCCGCTCCCCCGGGGTGGCCGTACGCGGGGCTTTGGGGGGGGGGGGGTGGGGCCCGTGTCCCCTTCGGGGCGCCCTTTCCGCTTGCGCGTGGGGGGGGGTTCGTCCTCCTCGACGTCAATGACGTCAGCCACCACCCCCTTCCGCTGCCTCCCCACATGGACGCGCATGGCAAGCCATGCCACGTCCACCCACTCCGGCCTCCGCTGCTCCCAACCCGTGAGCACATTCGGCCCACAAATCCCAGCCGTCGTCACCGTCCCCTTCTCCTCGATCCCCGACACCCCCGTCTGCACCCGCCATTGCCCACTCACAAGCCGGTAGGCAAACATGCCCACCAGCTCCTGCCCCGCAGGCAGGTTGGACCCCCCCCGGAGCACAATGGGGCAGGGGAAGGAGATGCGGAGGGTGCCCTGCACCCCCCGCGACTCCAACTCCATGTCCCAAACGGCACTGAGGTGCCGCTGCCGCCCATCCGGCCCGGGCGGCACCTGCTGGGTCCAGGCCGGATCCTGCTGCCTGGCGGCCAGGGTGACCCGGTCCAGGGGGGGGTCGGTGTGGGCCTCGCCCAACTCGTCGCGGGACGGCTGGGGCACCACCACCTCGCGCGCCATATGCCCCCTGGCGGTGCTGGCCTCGCTGCCTCCCGAACGCCGAGAGCGCTGCGACCCCACACTGCGCACACTGCCGGCCTCGCTTGGTGCCCGTCCACCGCCGGTGCCTGCGGGCTGGGCGCCGACGGGGCCTTCGGCGGGCTCGGCGTGCTCCTCAGGCAATCGGGGCCGGGGCTTGTACTGGCGCCTGGTGTGGTGCCGAATATCCGGCGACCAAGCGGTGAACGGGACCTGCATGCAGATGTGGGGAGGTGTGCAAGGCAAAAATTGAGAAAGGGGGAGTGGACACGGGGCAATGGAAGAGCAAAAGGAGCAAATTGGACGAAATTCACAGAAATTCGTACGAATTTCGTACGAATTTCACGTGAATTTCGTCCAATTTTTGCAAATACACAAAGCAAACACACAAGCAAGCACACCTTGCAGTCGCATGGGCAGGTGATGCTCCATGCCCCGGTCCTCGCGCACTTGGGCGACCGCCACGCTGGGACCGTGTTCACCAGGTGCCACAGCGTGGTCGGCCGACCCGGGGGGGCAATGCCGGACAAGGCGAAGTGGATCTCCGACTCCGCGTCGACATCGCCCCCCTTCACGACCTCCAGCTGGTGCACGCTGCCCAGGAAGAACAGCATGCACTGGGGGCCGACCTCCTCGATGACGGCGAGGTCGGCGGCCGGGGCCGACCGGGAGATGAAGGTGGGGTGGAAGGGGCAGGTGGGGGGGCCTGCCGGGAGCGTCTGCGGGGGGTCGGCGAACAGGGCCTGGGCAGCCTCCCCCTCCCACAACCCCACCCTCGCAACCGCCCCCTTCCCCACCCACAACACCTGGTCCACGCTGGGGAGGTCCCAGCTGGACAAATCCCCAGCAACGTCCAGGGCCTCCTTGGGGGGGATGGCGTCCAAGTGTGTGGTGTTGGCCTGGTGGTGTTTGTGTCGGGGGTCGGGGGTCCACAAGTTAAAAAGAGCCCCCTGCAGCCCATCCTTGGAGTCAGGGTGGGCAGGCAATCCATGATGGCGGCTGGTGGCCACCATCAGCAGCATGTCCCCCCGATGCAGCTGAACGGTGTCCCAGCGCGCCTCCGCCGCCTCCCCCAGGGCCGTCCCCGCCTGCACCGCCACCTGGTAGTCCTCTGACAAGCAGAGGAAGCTACTCAGGTGGCAGTCCCCCACCGCCTTGTCGCTGGGGGGGAGGACTTCGGGGTGGGTGGTCACGTCGGTGTGGGGGAGCTGCGGCCCACTCCCCACACTGGCCACAATGATGCTGCCCGGCGTCATTGGGTGGAGGTCCTCAACCCCAGGGACACTTTCGGTGAGGTGGGGGTGGAACTTCTTGAAGAGAGGCCCCCCCACCCCCGAGCCCAAGGCGCTCTTGCTTTGCCACCGGCGGGGGAGCTCGGGATCCTTGGCCTGCTCCTCACTCCGCGCGGCGTTGAAAAGGAGCTCAAAATTTTTTGCGACGACTTTTTCGTCGCCGCTGCCCCACGCCTTCATCACCTTGTTCCACCCCACCTCACAATCCCGTTCCTCCACAAGCCCCCGAAGCACAATGTAGCCGTTCCCATCAACAAAGTTGAGGGGCGGCTGAGAGGGGCCAACCCTGTCGGGGGCGGGGTCAGGGCTGCCCGTCACCCCATGAGGGGGGTCGGGAAGGGGTTCGGTGCGGAGGGGGGGTTCACTCGAAATGAAGGGGGGGGCGCATGAGGCACCACGGTACCATTGCAAAGAAGTTGTGCTGTAGAAGGTGGGGTGGGTGACGTCGGGGACGTGCACCTGGGGGGGGATGGTGGGATGGAACGGGGCGACGCCCAAATCATCCCACCACCGGGGGTTGGCAAGATGCCAAGAAAAGGGGAAAAAAGAGTGGCCTGCTGGTGCACCTGCAGCAAGATCTTGCAGGCACACCATATCGCAGTGGGGGGGGGTGTGGACGAGGTTAGTGGTGGGGTACACCTGGACGTGGGCGTCCTTAGGCTTCCCCACAGGGTTATTCCTCATCGAGTTGAGGAGCTGGTCAACACTGGAGGGGAGAGGGGTCAGATGGAGAAATTTGAGGGTGGGGAGTTGGTGGCGCAGTTCCCTCCACAGGGTTGTGGCCCATCCCCTCCCCCCGAGGTAGCTGTTGCGGGTGGGGCTGCGCATGTCGATGTGGATGACATCGGGGGAGGGGTCGAGGGAGGCTGCCCAGCCCACGATGGCATCCACCCCCAGTGCCTCCGACTCGTACGTTGCCTCCTCCAATTGATGGTGGGCAACGGGGAGGGCTTGGTAGTGGGCGAGGGTGTCGGCTGCGGGGTCGGGGCGCGAGGCCAGGCTGGCGAGCTGCGACATAGTCTGCTGCGACATTGTCAAAGAGTTTGAGAGCTGTGGGAAAGCGAAACAGTGGAAATGAGGGTAAATTCGTACGAAATTCGTACGAAATTCGTACGAAATTCGTACGAATTTCGTACGAATTTCACATACTGTGAATCTGTGAATCTAGCGTGAATTTCTGCGTGAATTTAGGTGCGTGAATCTCACATTCACGTGAATCTCACCAAATCTGTTAAACCATGCGGGGACTTTAAACCTCTAAATTGCACCTATTTGTTGCATCTTACTTTGGGCGAAGGTAGCACGACAAAAGCACACGATAGCACCAAGTTACGAGCAAAACACAGCAAAATTGGGTGAAATTCACGGTACCGTGAATCTCGGATTCAAACGGCCGGTTCACGAAGGGTACAAATGGAAACTTTTTACCCTGAAAAAACCCGGGTTTCATGCCCCTCTCGTGCTGAAAACACTCCTACACGGTACAAAAGTCCCAAAGTTGGCTTCCCGGGCCTGGGCTCGCGCAAATTCACAAGTTGGCGCGCCAAGTCCGGACTTGGCGCGCCAACTTGCGACTTGGCGCGCGCCAAATGTCCCCCCACCGATCAAACCATCGACTTGCATACCATTGTTGTCACTGGAAATTCCGTCCCTCACCTGCCCTTGCACACTTGGCACGAAGAAAGCATTGTTCCATCTTTTTTTGATTAATGTGCAAAAGACTGCGAATGTGCAAGAAGCTGTCAAATCAATCATATAAATCATATATAGAGGTCACATGCCTTGTTCAGCCTGGACGAAGACCCCCTTATTCTCTATGTACCCCCTTTGCTTCGTCCACGACGACTCCCAAACCGAAAATTTTATATTATATAACCCCGAGTCCAGATTATCTGAGCGGATCACTTCCCCCCACCCCTTCCGCGTGCGATCCCCCTTGCCCCCCTTCACCCGCACTCTGGCCCCCCCCAGTCTGGACACCCGGCCGCCTTTACTTCCACCTCGAAAGCTGCGACAGCTCCAAAGCGGGGGTGGGGGGTTTGCTCTCCCCGCAAACGAGGTGGATGCGGCGGCGGCCGGGTTTGACGTGTACTTCCCAATGTGGCCCCAAAATCTCCCCCACGACTTCGCGAAGGCGTGCCAGCCGCGCGCGCCTGTCGCGGTAGTTTGAGGGCGCCAGCTGCTCAAAGGGCCGCTGCATGGTGCAAAGACCTGCGGCACGTGAGGACGTGGCAGGCGGGTTGGATCATGCAACGGAACGTTGTTGCACGTTCGCACACAGATGGCACACAGTTGGCAGGCAGTTGGCGCGCGCCAAGTGGCAAGTTGGCGCGCCAACTTCCCATTTGGCGCGCGCCAACTCCCCTGTTGGCGCACGCCAAATCAGGATTTGGCGCGCCAACTTACCACTTGGCGCGCGCCAAAACCATGCCCAGCCAGTGCCTGCTCATTTCTTCGACCGCTTGCTGCCCTGACTCTGACTCCCCTCGCTCTCTTCCGCCCGCCTGCGCTTGGGGTCAAGCAGGTGCGCAACCGGGTGCTTGTCCAGCAGGCCCTTCAGCTCCGTGAGGGTGGCCTCTTTGACCCCCATGTTGATGGCCACATGGCGTTGGGCGCTGAGTGCAGAGTGCAACTCCACCGCCGCCGCCTGCAGGTACAGCACATGCTGCCCATGGTCGGGGTCGGCACTACCCTCTGCCCCCCCCCCAAACTGCACGCACCTGCGCCGTGGCGGTCACCTGCTGCTGCAACTCCCCCCTCTGCTTTTCCCACCCCTTCTCCCGCCGCTCCCACAAGGCGCGCTCACCGGTGAGCGCGTCCTGTGCCGTCTTGCGGGCGGCCTCCGCCGCCTTCAGCTGCTCGCGCAGCAGCTTGTTCTCCGCCTCAAGGCGGAGAATCTCCGCCTTCTCCCGTGCCCCCCCCCCCGTCTCCCGCTGCCTGCGCTGCCTGTGCTGCCTCCCGGGGGGTGGTCGTGGGGCGAGGGCGCCTGGAGCCCCTAGCTTGCTGCTCCGTGCGGCCCTTGCTCTGCAGGGAGGGGTCCCCAGACACGTCAGATGCGGCCCTGCCCCCCTTCTCCCCCTTCGGCCCTTTCCCCACGAGCTGCTTCTGGAAGCGGAGCATAAACGCCTGCGCTGCCTCCTTCAAGTGCGGGGCGGGGGCAATGGCCCGCACGTCGCTCCACTCACACTGCTTCCACCTCTGCAGCTGTCCCAGAGCGTCAATGCTGCAGAGGAGGAGCCGGTTGTGCGTGGAGGGGGGGCGCACCTGCACAAAGGGCACAACGGAGACAACCCATGGTTGCACCCCCCCCTTCCCCTGCACCACTGCCCAGAACGGGCACTCCACCACCCTATTCTGTCCCGAACCCCGCCGAATCACCTGCGCCTGGAACAGGCGGCTGATGATCGTCCCCCCCCCATCGACGACGTCCACCGCCGTCGCCTCGGCGGACGTCACCTTCAGGAACTTGTCGGGGCTGTGCAAGGCGTCCCCGAAGTCCGCCGGTTCCGGGACCTCCGGAACTTCCCAATCCACCACCACGTCCACATCCACCTCCAACCCCTCCTGCTGCTCCTGCCGCTGCTCCTGCCGCTGCTCCTGCCGCTGCTCCTGCCGCTGCTCCTGCGGCTGCCCCTCCACCTCCTCCGCCCCGGCCGGCACGGGCACCGGACGCGGGTCCACTTCCAATTGAAAATTGGCGTAGTGGATCGGGACCTGCAAATGCGCAACAACACAAGCATAAAACAATGCACACAACGACACCACTACAACAACGAAGACAACTCGAAAACCAGCCACAGAACAACGTTTCCGATAAAACCCAACGAATTAAATTCAGGCGCCAAAACGGCACTTGGCGCGCGCCAACTAGCTATTTGGCGCGCCAAAACTTGACTTGGCGCGCGCCAAAACTGGACTTGGCGCACGCCAACCGAACACTTGGCGCGCCAACCGGTGACTTGGCGCGCGCCAAGATGGAAGTTGGCGCGCGCCAACTGCGAAGTTGGCGCGCCAATCTGCTAGTTGGCGCGCGCCCAATTCGTGTCACGTGTGACAACACCGCATGCATGCAAGGCACCGCGCGGGCACACCTTCTCGCTGCAGGAGCAGATGGTGCGGCGGGCCTTGTCCACGCGGACGAGGTCCAACATCTCGGCGTCCTGGGAGCTCAGGGGCGGGGTGAAGTGGGCCATGGCCATCCAGGCCATGCGGCCGGCCCCTGGCTCCCGCACGAACGCAGCGCCCAGTGCAGCGAACGAGTACACCACCGTGCCGGCCGTGCAGCGCACGCGGCAGAAGTCGGTGGCCTCGGGGGGGGGAAGCCACCACCGGTGGATGTGCGGAGTGAGGCAGGCATCCGCTCTGGCCGCCTCGGCGGTGGGCCCCACGTGCGCGTGGTCGGTGGGGGTCAGAAACAGACCCGCAGACACCCCCTCTTGCAGGAGGAGGACGTCCCCCATGTAGGGCACCGGGGGGTCCAACGGCTGCTCAGCCTGCGACACGAAGCAGACTGGCTGGGGGATCGCGTCGGGAGTGAGGAAGTCCTCCTCTGCCGGGGGGGGGGCGGCCGGCCTCTCCTCCGCTTCCGCCGGCGCCTCCGCATCCGCCGGCGCCTCCGCATCCGCCGGCGCCTCCGCATCCGCTGGCGCCGCCGGCATCTCCTCCTCCTCCTGTGCCGCACTCTGTGGGGGGGGGGGGGCATCCGCGTCAGCCGGCGCGGCCGGCCTCTCCTCCGCATCCGCCGGCGCCTCCGGCATGTCCACCTCGTGGGGGGCAGGCACGGGGTCGGTGGCGGCTGCCTCGGCCTCCTCAGACCCCTGGTCGAGGGGGCTGTAGTTCGCACTGGCCTCTGTGCCCAGAGGGGACCCGACTGCAGCCCCCTCGGCCAGAAGCTCGGAGGGCATCACCGGAACACTGTTCATCAGCTCCGTTACACTCTCCGGCTCTACGGTCAGCATGCGCGACCGGTAGCCGACGGGTGCAAACGGGATGAACAGTGCCCGGCCAGGCCCGCCCGCACCGCGGTGGATCACCGTCCCGCGGAGGAGCGTCACGCTGCGAAGCGGTTGGATAACAATATCCCACCGATGCGCAGCGTGTGTAACTACGAAGCCAAGGGACATTCGCCAACTTGCTTCGGAATGCAGCCAAATCATGGCGGGTGTCTATTATGTTGTTACACTGGCTACCTAGGGATTTTTTCCTCCTTTTTGGTGTAAATGGAAACTTTTTACCCTGAAAAACCCCGGGTTTCATGCCCCTCTCGTGCTGAAAACACTCCTACACGGTGAAAAAGTCCCAAAGTTGGCTTCCCGGGCCTTGGCTGGCCCAAATTCGCAAGTTGGCGCGCGCCAACTCCGGAATTTTGGCGCGCCAAGTTGCGACTTGGCGCGCCAACTTGTGAAAAAACTTTGACTTGGCTTCCAAAAAGTTGGCTTCGACCCAAAAAACCAACATATTGCAACATAACAACAAAGCAACACAACCATAAGCTGTAAAATATAGATAGTTCCTCACGTTTCATGCACAAGGTGTAGCAACAACACAGTGCACAAGTACAAGCAAGTTGAATGCTCTCGACATGGAGTTGACCAGGAGTTGGCGAATGTACAGTATCTGGGGTTGGCTTCGTAGTTACATGATAGCCCCCCTGCGTGCCCGGGCACACCTGGAGGGACTTGGACGGGGGAGAGGTGGTGAGGGGGATGAACACGACCATGCACTGCACTGACTGTTTCACAGACAGTGCAAAATCGCGGTGGGGGATCTGGAAACCCTTCCAGGGTTCTGCCTCCCACCGCTCGATGATCTTGGGGCACAAGGCCTCAAGTCCCTGCAGCGGTGGGAGGGAGAACCCCAGCAGGGCCAGAACAGCCTGCCAGAGGTCGTCCGGGAGCCAGTGGGGGACGGTGGAGACCGTCGTCTGATAGCGCCCCCCACCTTCCCCGGGGGCCTGGAGGTCCACCTCCTCGAGCATCGACGGGTTGAGTTCCACCGTGGCGAGCTCCGCCAGTCTGGCCCACAGATCCTCGGGGATGATGCGGTCATACTGGCGGTAGCCCGCCGCGGCAAAACCCTCCTCCGTGACGATGGGGGGGTTGGGGATGTCGTGGTTGGCGACGGGGTAGGAGTTGTGGAAGGAGGGGTGGGGGCAACCCATGCCAAGCATGGTGAAGGGGGCGTCGGTGCTGTAGAGGGTGGGGTGGGTGATGTCGGGGATGTGGGTGCGCAGGCGACGGTTGGTGGAGACCTCCGTGGGAGCTACTGCATCCCACGCCTGCACCTTCACCGTCTGGTACCGCACGACGGCGTCAGTGGCCGTGCGGTGCGTCCAGCCACTTTTTTTGACTGGATCCACCCACAGCCACTGCTCCTCGGGGTCGAGACCCTGAGGCGGCATCTCCTGCAGGTCGAGAACGTTAACGAACACTTTTGACGCTGCAGCAGTGCACAGCTTCACGGTCTTGTTGAAGGCCTCAAGGGTGACTTGAGAAAGCTTCAACTCGACCGCGAGCGTCGTGGGGTACCGGCCCATCACGGCACAGCAGAACCTGCTAAGAACCCCCCTGGTCAGGGCGAAGTTAACACGGGTGGCGTCAATTCGCCAGACCAAGTGGGGATTGCCCGGCTGGTCCCACTTGCCGAAGAGGGCGGCCTCCAGGGGTTCGCGGAGGGGGGGGAGCTGGGGGAAGGATTCGGCGTCCGGGGAGGTGAGGGTGTAGGGGATGGGAAAATAGCCCCCGGGGAAGTGCTCGGAGCCCACGTTGGCGATGTGGGCATCGACCACCGGCTGCACCTCGGGGTTAGGTGGTGCAGCGGGGGCTGGGGCTGGGGCACACGTGGGGTCGGTGACTGCCACCTTCTTCCCCTTGCCCTTCTTGGGTTGCTTTGGAGGCATGATAACGTGAAATGCCTAGAAGGGAAAGGGAATGCATAAAGGGTGCAAAAGAAGAGGAAGAATGGGGCACTTGGCGCGCGCCAAAACCGGAGTTGGCGCGCGCGAACTCAAGAGTTGGCGCGCCAAGTTGGCGCGCCAACTTTGACTTGGCTTCCAAAAAGTTGGCTTCGACCCAAAAAAACCCACATATTGCATCATAACAACAAAGCAACGCAACCAAAAGCTGTAAAATATCAATAGTTCCTCACGTTTCATGCACAAGGCGTAGCAACAACACAGTGCACAAGTACAAGCAAGTTGAATGCTCTCGACATGGAGTTGACCAGGAGTTGGCGAATGTACAGTATCTGGGGTTGGCTTCGTAGTTACATACGCATATGGGCTGCCTCGTGGATACGTTGTGCTGCAGCACTGCATCGCTCTTCATGTTGGCGGTGTTCATCATGGGAGTGGAGCATGGCGGCAAGTGACCGTTGGCTCGCAGGGTCTGCAATTGAGGACTCATGTTGAAGAACACGGTCTCGGTGCGGTGGCGGGTCACTATCGTCGCTCCATTTGTCCGGCTCACCGGGCGCTCCATGTTGGGCAGTGTCATATCGCGTAGCTCTGCGAGCCGCACGGCGTCGTCGTTGGGCACGGTTCTTTTGTGTGCGTGCCGCCCGAACAGCAACGGGACATGGCACATTTTTAGGCTGTAGGCGTGTTGGTTTTCGGCGTAGGCGCTTGGGCCATCGGGGTTTCGGTCTAGGTGGCACGTGATTGCACGGGGCGGGTGGTTCATCATTGGATGTGGGG
>CAXIWF010001996.1:0-23147 GCA_964036045.1 Eutreptiella sp. 'Long Island Sound 2002' | reverse complement strand
CAGTCCTCTTGACAGGAGGGCTGTAGCCCAGGTATCGCGGACCATCCCAGGCCACTCTGACTCTGGATCGGCGCCATAGTAGGTCTGTGCAGCCGTGACAGCCATCCCCATGCCAGCATTGCATCCCGGAGTGCACCCAGTGCTCACCGCATCAGGTGACCAACAACGATACGGGTAGACCGTGTCAATCTGGTTCATTCGCCATTACTGAAGCCATCGCGATTGCTGTCTCTTCCTCTGCCAAGTGATATGCTTAAATTCAGCAGGTAGCTCTCTGTGCTTCAGGTCGCCAGCCGATGGCATTGCGAAGCAATGCAACCCGATGAATCATCCATCAGGGCCGTGCACCGGGAGTGTCAAACCCATCACCCGCGGCCGGAGAAGGCCCAACACCAGCGCCGCGTGCCATGATGGTTCCAGCGCCGTGCAGGGCTTGGCCGCGGGTGATGCAACGGTTCGAATCACTCCACAATGCAGCATGCTCCAACGGTTCTCATCAACGGGCGTCCGAAGGCCAATCGGAGGGCAACACCACGGGTCTCTGTCTCCAGAGGCCGTTGGCACCGCCCCGCTCTGAGCCCGCGGAGTCGCGGCTGGGCCGCGGTCCGTGGGCTCCATGATCAAGCCTCTGCGCGCGGAGAGGTGAAGGACACCCCTCCGCGCTGCTCTGCACGCCAAATGACCCCATGATGAACATGGGATCCCGTGGCATCATTGCAGCCGTATTGGATAACGATTCCGACTCAGACACTGAAGCATCGAAAGGGAGAAACCGGCATTGAACCGCTGGTCTCCACTTGCCTGTTGCGTTCAAAGGTAGTCATCTCCACAAAGCTCACGAGTCTCTGCATTTCGCAATTCCCGTATCGAAGGCTACTCCGTTCTTCCACATCACATGGACCAAGGCATCCACTGCAGCAGGTTGGACATCAACAACCATCTATCTCTGCTCCCTGGCGCGGGAGAGCCCTCAGCGCCGTCACCCACTGGTTGACCAGCAGGTGGCGTTGCACAAAGCTTCGACAATGATCCTGCTGCAGGTTCACCTACAGCAACCTTGTTACAACTTTTGCTTCCTCTAGCAACAGAACATCGCCCAAATTCCATGACAAGACATTGATGTGCACGAGTGCCAATCAGCTTGAGTTCCTGAGGGCTTTATCATTCTGCCATCAGTAGCAACGATGGGCGGTGTGTATAAATGGCAGGGACATAATCTGTGCAAGCTGATGACGTGCACATACCAGGCATTCCTTGTTCATGACAGATAGTTGCAAGCATCAATCCCAAACACGCATTCACAGCTGCAAAGGTTGCCCGCCCACTTCTGGGCAGGACGGTCCCATGGATGGGACACCAAGGCTTGTTCACTGGACCAGTGTAGTGCGCGTGCGGCCCAGAACATCTAGGAGCATCACAGACCTGCTGTTGGCTCTGGCTTGCGTGCACTTGGTAAACATGCACGGCACCCGAGAGAAGCAGCATACCCGGCACTCTCAGACGGGTAATCCACGAGCCCCGGTGGGACCGGCAAGCCGACCCACGGGTCAGGTGTTCCGTCCTACATGAATGCGAGACCGGGGACTATTCAGAGGCAGAGGTCTCACTCGTTATCGGAATCAACCAGACAAATCACTCCACCAATCCAGGAGCGGCCATGCACCACCGTCCAGAGGATCAAGAAAGAACCCTCAATCTGTCAATCCCGACTGCGTCCTGACCTGGTAACATTCCCCGTGTTGAGTCAAATTAAGCCGCATACTCCACGCCTTGTGGTGCCATTCCATCAATTCCTTTAAGTTTCAGCCTTGAGACCGTACTCCCCCCTGAATCCGTAAGCTTTGATTTCTCGCTGCAGAGGAGTGAAACCGATGGCATCCTGTTGAGGAGATTATGGCCCACCGACACCGAGCTGACATAGTTTACAGCGGTAGACTACGATGGTATCTGATCATCTTCGCTCCCCACACTCTCGTTCTTGATCGACGAACATGCTCCAGTGGAACGCCTTTGCCGCAGTTGATCCCACAGCGGTCTGAGAATTTCACCTCTGGCGTGTCAATATCCATCACGACGAACAGACCCATCACTGCCGTTCAGAGCCAGCACCGCCCAGCTGCCCGGTGAAGGCCACCGCCGGAGCGGATAGCCTCCGGCCATCTGGGGGCACCAGCACTGCGTTGCCCTTTGCGGACCCTGAGACTCAGCAGAACAGCTGTGTCCACATATGGTCGATCCTTTGCCATCCCGCGCTGAATCATGCAATCAAGTCACGTTTGCTTTGGACGCGCTGAGTTGTTCACAGTGGCATCCATGGACGGCTCCGAGGTCGGGTCGCAAGTGACCCGCGCCCATGTCAGAGGCATGACCGCATCAGCCACCACTGAAGGAGGCTTCTTGCCGGAGCGGTCCGAACCCATGCAAAGCGGGCACGGGGACCATCTGCAGGGGTTTGAATCCAGCAGCGCATCCACGGAGGCCGCCACCCGGCCTGACGGCCGGGAGACAGCCCCAGCAGAGCGGCCGGACGCCCTGCAGCCCCATGCCCAGGGGTTGACTACGAGCTTTTCAACAGCAGCAACATTTGTATACGCTCTTGGAGCTGGAATTACCGCAGCTGCTGGCACCAGACTTGCCCTCCAGTTGATACTCATTGCTGCGTTTGGATAGCATTCATTGCGGAGTCCCACCCACCACACAGGGTGAGCAGGGCTGCTATGGCTCGTCGCTGTCTCGCCAGACCAGTGTCGGCAGTGGACAATTTGCGCGCCTGCTGCTCGCCTTGGCAATGGTAGCCGTTTCTTAGGCTCCCTCTCCGGAATCAAACCCTGATTTCCCGTTACCCGTGATAGCCATGGTGGTCCACTACACCACCAACCAGAGCTGATAGGTCAGAGACTCACACTGTGGAGCATTCATGGTAGAACCATCTTTGCCATCACAGAAAACGGCCTGAATCACCCTTGCACGCTGCCCTGTACGGGCGCAGGTCTTGATATCGGCCAACTGCCAGTGACCCTGAACGGGCCACAGCTCTGAGCTTCCATGTATTAGCCACCCAGTTGAGGTGAATATCCGGACCGATGTCACAGGGGACCACGAGGGCCCCAAGCAACCAGTGCACAGTCATCAGATTGTCGCCGGTGTAATGAGCCATTCACAGATTCACTCTCAATCCCATGTATTCTGACACTTGCATGGCTTAGTCCTTGAGAGAAGCATATGACAACTGGCAGGATCAACCAGAATCACTCGACTGCATCATGCCCAGGAGCGACCATCGAACCCCATGAAGGGGCGTCAATGGCCTCTCCACGGTGGCTTGCCGTGAGCCACGCCCTCCGACGGACGCCCCGTGGAGGAGCCAATCCGTCGGTGACTGCATCAAACCACGGAGAACCGGAGCTCTCCAAGCGCCCGTGCATGTGCATGCACGGGCCGCGTCTCGGAACCCGCCGGAGATGGACTCCGGCGGGGGGCGATCTCGGATCCATGGCCAGAGGTGGCGCGCACCCATGGCCGACAGCCAAGGCTGTACCAACTCACGATCGAATGCCTCTGCATCATCTCCGTTGCCCCGCCGCAGGGCAGCCTCGCGAGGGCTGCGCCGCAGCGGATCGATACAACCAGAACGGGTCTTATCCACGTGGGGGCTGGGTTGATTTGTATAGCGGAGGTTGCAGCCTGCCTCACGCTGTGACCCAGGATCGCCTCCGGCGGTCTCGGGGCCGGGGCGCCATGCGACGCCGCCGGGGGCCTCCCCTTACATAGTAACAAACGGGCCCCGCGGAACGGGAGCTTTCCTCGCGCGATTCGGCCGGGCGAGCCGAAACGGGGATCCATGAAGGCTGCACAGGACATCCGGCTGGGATGGTGACGGGCTGACCCAGGATCGCCTCCGGCGGTCTCGGGGCCGGGGCGCCATGCGACGCCGCCGGGGGCCTCCCCTTACATAGTAACAAACGGGCCCCGCGGAACGGGAGCTTTCCTCGCGCGATTCGGCCGGGCGAGCCGAAACGGGGATCCATGAAGGCTGCACTGGGCAAGCACTGGAATCACCACGTGGAGGCCTGCTCCGCGCGATGATCCCAGTGCCAGCCCTTGACCAGAGGCAGAGAACCCACAGCATGCGGGGCCACTGCGGCTCACAGGCTCGGACCGGTACTAGTCTCATACGATTCATCTCCGGTGAAGCAACTTCCTCGCCTTAGTACACCAGCCCATGAGAGTCACGTGATATGCATGCGGGACCGTGTCCAAAGAGGCATGCACAATGGTAGGCCCGGAAGCCCACCATCAATGTCACGCTATCTCATGCAACCTTGCCGCGGAATGTTTCGACTGCATCACTGCTGACTGGAGGGCGATGCCTCGGATCCAAAACCATAGAAAGCCATGCGATTGTCCAATCACGTCATCTTGCCTCCTCCGACCGGAGGCGTGCGCTGCTCTCGCTGTGCCGCGGCGAGGCCTCCGTGGGCCCTTCGAAGGACGTCACCAGAGACTGAAGCCCAGGCCTCTTCACGGCATTCGAGACGCACGCCCCGGCATTGGCCATCGGAGATCCAACCCCGCGCGGAACGCAGGGCACGCTAGCCTTATTTGACAGTGCTTGTCCAAAGTTCGGTATGCGGAGGCGATCGGGCACTGAGCCCCATGGGGTGTTTGTCGGACACTCTGGTACAGGATGCACCGAGTCGCACGAAGCCATGCGCTCGGATGCTGCTGCCCCATGGGGTGTGCACACGCCGGGTGCCCGGTTCAGACTTAGATGCTTTCAGCCAATATCCGCCATGTGTAGACTAGCAAGCCCCGGCCGCTCAGCCGACCACAGAAACCAGAGGCATGGCACGAGGGTTCCTCTCGTACTACCACGCGCTGCCGTCGTCAAACCCAATCATCACAAGTGTGAAGGCAATCGCGAAGGATCGCCGTCGAGAAGCAAACCGTGCTCATCGGGAGTTCTGAAGACAGAATAGCGGCCGTTGCAGGAGGGTAAAACCAACCTGTCTCACGACGGTCTAAACCCAGCTCACGTTCCCTGTTGGTGGGTGAACAATCCAACTCTTCTACTCGGCTGCAGGTGAGAAGCTAGGAAGAGCCGACATCGAAGGATCAAAAAGCAACGTCGCTTCGAACGCTTGGCTGCCACAAGCCAGTTATCCCTGTGGTAATTTTTCTGACACCTCTGGCTTCAATATCCGGAACTCGCGTGCTTGACCAAAGGATCGCAAGGCCACGCTTGCACATTGTGGACTCTTACTGAAAGTGACTGCATCAGCAGTGCCTTTGACCTGCTCCTCTGTGAGGGGTTTCCGTCCCGCCTGAGCAGTGCTTCGGGACACCTGCGTTGTCCTGTAACAGGTGTGCCGCCCCAGCCAAACTCCCCATCTGAGCAGTGTCCCGAAGCTGCGGCGAACAAAGCACCTGGGTCGCACACGGGCCCGAGGGCCCGGAACTGTGCTTGGCACACGAAGCGGTGAGGCCGTGAGGCACGACGCAAGGGACGTGCCTCTAGGTCGGGCACCAAGAGGTGCCAGCGGCTGCCGTACCCGAATCATCCGATTAGTAAAGCGGCTGTGGAGGTAGTGGTATTTCATTGCAAGCTTGCGCGTAGCAGCGCGGAGCCTCATCATATCCAGAAGGACGGAAGAGCCGACAGTCGAGATGGCCGCGAAGGCCATGATCAATGCCATGAGTTGGCGCGCACTTCCCACCTGTGCTACACCCTCCATGCTGCTGCACTCTGTCAGACTAGAGTCAAACTCAACAGGGTCTTCTTTCCCCGCTGGAACACCCAAGCCCGTTCCCTTGGCGGTTGGTTCACCAGCCAGCATCTAGGGACAGCAGGAATCTCGTTGATCCATTCATGCGCGTCAATAATCAGTCGACGAGGCATTTGGCTACCTTAAGAGAGTCATAGTTACTCCCGCCGTTTACCCGCGCTTGGCTAAATCTCTTTGCATTGACAATCAGAGCACTGGGCAGAAGTCACCTCGCGGAACCAGCCAGCAGGTCCCATCGCAAAGCTGTGTTTCAATTAAACAGTCAGATTCCCCTGCGTAGTACACAGTTCCGAGTAGACCACACGTGGGTGCCACGGATGGGGCCGACGTCTCAGGTCGGCCATCTCCCCGCCCACGGGAACTGAAGCCAGGCCGCACCCGAAGGCACAGCCTCTCTTCTTTGCACACCCAAAGCTCCGTGCCTCCACCCAAGAGCCGCGGCGGGGCGTGCTTGGCCGTTCCGAGGCACAAGGATCACGCCCGCTGGAGAAGCGGCCTTCGGCTGAGGTGGGGCCTGGACGCCCACGGCCAGAGGACGGCTGGGAAGCCAGCCCTGGCACAGGACAACCAAGCCCCGGAGGGTTCCGTGCAATCCCGACGGGCAGGCCTGACACCCTGGCCCTTGGAGCCACCGCATCTTCCGAAGGTACACAACCAGTTTGCCGATTTCCCTTAGCTGCATTTGCACTGTTGACCAGCGGCGTCTAGCCGAAGAGACCAGCTGCGGTGATTCGGTACGGAGCCATTCCAATCGGATCAGAGCCCCCAGATGGGGGCTTGTCCCGGTTTGGTCACCAAGGGTTCACGCTTTGTTGCACAACTTCGCAGGGCGTTCCATGGAGTCGGTGGCCACCAAAGGCATGGCGCATTCCGGGTCGGCCGAGGCCAAACCCTCAGAGCAGGGCACGCGTAAGTCCAATGGTACCAATGCAGCACCATCTTGCCAAGCAGAGAGCTATGTCGCCATGCAGCATGTCAGTGGATAGCCCACACACTCCAGCTGTCAGATGGAAAAGACAACTCCACAGGGGCGCCACCGAGACGCGGCCCCGCAGCACCGGACTTGAGAACACCAGCGTTGCCACTGGCCCTTCCCAGCAATCTCTCCGAGAAAGCGTTCTGAGTATCATCAGCCAAGACCCTGGTACCAGCGTGTCGGAATATTAGATTCGTCTGCCTGTTCGCCACTCCTGCAAGGCAGAGCCCTGGCACCGAGCTTCACCCGAAGGGCACAGCGCCGCGCACCCCATGGCACCCAGTGGGGGACCAGCACGGCGCCAGCCGCGGGACGGGCGACCCGGAGCCAGAGGCCCCGAACTTTGCAGCCTTTGCCGTATCCGTGAGCATTGCCATCTGGCTTACAATCGACTGACCCATATTCAACGGCTGTTGGTATGGAAGCCTGCTCCACTCCAGTCCTCAACCACTCAGGCCAGCAGCAGGCCTCTGCAAGAGAGAGCCTGCATGAGCCACCAGAAAGAATACTCGCTACTGCAACCAAGATCTGCACCAAGGGATACTTCCCTCCGGGTCACCCCGGAGCCAGCACCGCGAACCCTTGCGTCTCGCCTACGCACTGCTGCACCTGCCCTGCTGCCACAGCAGCGGCGCGGTGTAAGTCAAACAACGCCTCTGGCTTGAGCATCATCCATTTTCGAAGCTGCCCGCTTCGGCAGGTGGGTTGTTACACACTCCTAAGCGGATTCCAACCTTCATGGCCACCGCCCTGCTATCTCTAGCGGACAACATCCTTTGTGGATTCTATGTATGAGCCAGCACTTGAACCCTGCAACCGCGCTCTCGGATCATCCCGCATCGCCAGCACTGCTTACCAGTAATGGCCCACATGGGGCTGCACACTGTTCCGGGTTGGGCCCCAGCGGCCTCAGCGGATGCCCGGGCAGAATGCCCCACCCCGCTGAGGCCAGAAGGCTGCCACCATCTCTCAAACACACTCAGGCACAGCGGACTGCGTTGGGCACGCCGTCGGCCAGGGATGGCCTTTGACGCGCCACACACAGACGCCGGATGCAGAGAAGTGTGCCTCCGATGCTTGCCCATTCACAGTTTGAGAATAGGTTGAGGACTGATAGACTCCCCAGAATGCCTCTCATGCATTGCTTTACCGGACAAAAGCCGCATCACGATCGACGAGTTCGGACACACTCCCAGCCCCAGCTATCCTGAGGGAAACTTGGGCGGAAACCAGCTACTAGATGGTTCGATTGGCCTTTCACCCCTATGCCCCGCTCAGACAACACGATTTGCACGTCAGGATTGCGACCGGCCTCCACCGCAGTTTCCCACGGCTTCGCCGTAGCCAGGTATAGTTCACCATCTTTCGGGTCCCATGGAGGACACCTCGCACTCAGAACCAGTGTCCATTGGATTCAGGCTCGGCAGCTCTTGCATCAGATCGGTTTGCCATTGCACGCCATGGAGAAACATGCGGCACGCAGCACCATAGATCCCGCATGGATCCAAGAGGCAGCACCGCGGCGCAGAGTCCCCAGAGGCATGGCCACACGCTCTTCAGAGTCCCCAAAGGCGCGGTGAAACACAGTAGCACCGCGGAGAAAGTGGTCCGTTCGCTTTAACCAGGCAACGTTCGGGAGAATCGGCAGCTGCGGCCACTGCTGCATGCCACGCCTGGGTCGGGTCGCGGAGGCCAAACCCGGCCAAGGCGGCGGCACAGCGGGCCCCGCCACCAGTTGCTCCGTACCAGCTTTGACTACACGCACAGCATTGCCTGCGGCCTCCGATAGACTCCTTGGTCCGTGTTTCAAGACGGGCAGGGGATGTCCCTGCCTTGCCAAGCCACTCTTGACACCTTTGCACCACTGTGCACCAACCGGGGTACCGAGAGCCGGGATGAGAGACCTGGAGGGCCTGCACACCACTAGCTCTCCCACTGATTGCACCCGGCGCGGTTGGTAGGCACATGCATCCGGTGCACCACACAGGGGCACACCGGACACCCACAGGGCCATTCTGCCTTGCCACATTTGCCCTCTCGAAGGATGATGCTCCGTGACATGGGTTACGGCTCCGGGCGGGACAGCAGAGCACCAAAGAGCAAAGCCAAGCCCGGAAGCCATCCAGAATCCCAGCCAATGAAGCCTCTTCTCCGTCGGGGCATAGGTCACAGCGACCAAATGCATGCCCCCAGGTCCAGACAGGCGGAGTGCCTCTGCCAGAATGCCACTGCGAATCGATCCCACCAGAGAGTGGGGCTCTGCAGCCAGCCGCAGGCCAGACCCGAGGTCGCTTGTCCAAAAGCCGGGAAGGGCCCCACGACCGCCAATGCCTGTGCGAGAGCCACGGATGGTCCCGCCAGCCACTTCACGGTCCGGGGCCGCATCGCAATCCTCTGTGTCAGGGAAGCATCCACCACCGGTCGCCTGCCGCAGCTTCAGGCACTTTGAACCCTCTTTGCAGAGTCCTTTGCACGTTTCGATCAGTCTACTTGTTAGCTATCGGTCCCATGTCTGTATGCAGCCTTGCCACGGACATGCCTGGCCGTTTGACCTACAGTCCCAAGCAGCTCTACTCCAGGGTCTGGCGTGTGTGCACACCATGGCTAAGAACACCGACCAGTCCTCTTGACAGGAGGGCTGTAGCCCAGGTATCGCGGACCATCCCAGGCCACTCTGACTCTGGATCGGCGCCATAGTAGGTCTGTGCAGCCGTGACAGCCATCCCCATGCCAGCATTGCATCCCGGAGTGCACCCAGTGCTCACCGCATCAGGTGACCAACAACGATACGGGTAGACCGTGTCAATCTGGTTCATTCGCCATTACTGAAGCCATCGCGATTGCTGTCTCTTCCTCTGCCAAGTGATATGCTTAAATTCAGCAGGTAGCTCTCTGTGCTTCAGGTCGCCAGCCGATGGCATTGCGAAGCAATGCAACCCGATGAATCATCCATCAGGGCCGTGCACCGGGAGTGTCAAACCCATCACCCGCGGCCGGAGAAGGCCCAACACCAGCGCCGCGTGCCATGATGGTTCCAGCGCCGTGCAGGGCTTGGCCGCGGGTGATGCAACGGTTCGAATCACTCCACAATGCAGCATGCTCCAACGGTTCTCATCAACGGGCGTCCGAAGGCCAATCGGAGGGCAACACCACGGGTCTCTGTCTCCAGAGGCCGTTGGCACCGCCCCGCTCTGAGCCCGCGGAGTCGCGGCTGGGCCGCGGTCCGTGGGCTCCATGATCAAGCCTCTGCGCGCGGAGAGGTGAAGGACACCCCTCCGCGCTGCTCTGCACGCCAAATGACCCCATGATGAACATGGGATCCCGTGGCATCATTGCAGCCGTATTGGATAACGATTCCGACTCAGACACTGAAGCATCGAAAGGGAGAAACCGGCATTGAACCGCTGGTCTCCACTTGCCTGTTGCGTTCAAAGGTAGTCATCTCCACAAAGCTCACGAGTCTCTGCATTTCGCAATTCCCGTATCGAAGGCTACTCCGTTCTTCCACATCACATGGACCAAGGCATCCACTGCAGCAGGTTGGACATCAACAACCATCTATCTCTGCTCCCTGGCGCGGGAGAGCCCTCAGCGCCGTCACCCACTGGTTGACCAGCAGGTGGCGTTGCACAAAGCTTCGACAATGATCCTGCTGCAGGTTCACCTACAGCAACCTTGTTACAACTTTTGCTTCCTCTAGCAACAGAACATCGCCCAAATTCCATGACAAGACATTGATGTGCACGAGTGCCAATCAGCTTGAGTTCCTGAGGGCTTTATCATTCTGCCATCAGTAGCAACGATGGGCGGTGTGTATAAATGGCAGGGACATAATCTGTGCAAGCTGATGACGTGCACATACCAGGCATTCCTTGTTCATGACAGATAGTTGCAAGCATCAATCCCAAACACGCATTCACAGCTGCAAAGGTTGCCCGCCCACTTCTGGGCAGGACGGTCCCATGGATGGGACACCAAGGCTTGTTCACTGGACCAGTGTAGTGCGCGTGCGGCCCAGAACATCTAGGAGCATCACAGACCTGCTGTTGGCTCTGGCTTGCGTGCACTTGGTAAACATGCACGGCACCCGAGAGAAGCAGCATACCCGGCACTCTCAGACGGGTAATCCACGAGCCCCGGTGGGACCGGCAAGCCGACCCACGGGTCAGGTGTTCCGTCCTACATGAATGCGAGACCGGGGACTATTCAGAGGCAGAGGTCTCACTCGTTATCGGAATCAACCAGACAAATCCCTCCACCAATCAGGAGCGGCCATGCACCACCGTCCAGAGGATCAAGAAAGAACCCTCAATCTGTCAATCCCGACTGCGTCCTGACCTGGTAACATTCCCCGTGTTGAGTCAAATTAAGCCGCATACTCCACGCCTTGTGGTGCCATTCCATCAATTCCTTTAAGTTTCAGCCTTGAGACCGTACTCCCCCCTGAATCCGTAAGCTTTGATTTCTCGCTGCAGAGGAGTGAAACCGATGGCATCCTGTTGAGGAGATTATGGCCCACCGACACCGAGCTGACATAGTTTACAGCGGTAGACTACGATGGTATCTGATCATCTTCGCTCCCCACACTCTCGTTCTTGATCGACGAACATGCTCCAGTGGAACGCCTTTGCCGCAGTTGATCCCACAGCGGTCTGAGAATTTCACCTCTGGCGTGTCAATATCCATCACGACGAACAGACCCATCACTGCCGTTCAGAGCCAGCACCGCCCAGCTGCCCGGTGAAGGCCACCGCCGGAGCGGATAGCCTCCGGCCATCTGGGGGCACCAGCACTGCGTTGCCCTTTGCGGACCCTGAGACTCAGCAGAACAGCTGTGTCCACATATGGTCGATCCTTTGCCATCCCGCGCTGAATCATGCAATCAAGTCACGTTTGCTTTGGACGCGCTGAGTTGTTCACAGTGGCATCCATGGACGGCTCCGAGGTCGGGTCGCAAGTGACCCGCGCCCATGTCAGAGGCATGACCGCATCAGCCACCACTGAAGGAGGCTTCTTGCCGGAGCGGTCCGAACCCATGCAAAGCGGGCACGGGGACCATCTGCAGGGGGTTTGAATCCAGCAGCGCATCCACGGAGGCCGCCACCCGGCCTGACGGCCGGGAGACAGCCCCAGCAGAGCGGCCGGACGCCCTGCAGCCCCATGCCCAGGGGTTGACTACGAGCTTTTCAACAGCAGCAACATTTGTATACGCTCTTGGAGCTGGAATTACCGCAGCTGCTGGCACCAGACTTGCCCTCCAGTTGATACTCATTGCTGCGTTTGGATAGCATTCATTGCGGAGTCCCACCCACCACACAGGGTGAGCAGGGCTGCTATGGCTCGTCGCTGTCTCGCCAGACCAGTGTCGGCAGTGGACAATTTGCGCGCCTGCTGCTCGCCTTGGCAATGGTAGCCGTTTCTTAGGCTCCCTCTCCGGGAATCAAACCCTGATTTCCCGTTACCCGTGATAGCCATGGTGGTCCACTACACCACCAACCAGAGCTGATAGGTCAGAGACTCACACTGTGGAGCATTCATGGTAGAACCATCTTTGCCATCACAGAAAACGGCCTGAATCACCCTTGCACGCTGCCCTGTACGGGCGCAGGTCTTGATATCGGCCAACTGCCAGTGACCCTGAACGGGCCACAGCTCTGAGCTTCCATGTATTAGCCACCCAGTTGAGGTGAATATCCGGACCGATGTCACAGGGGACCACGAGGGCCCCAAGCAACCAGTGCACAGTCATCAGATTGTCGCCGGTGTAATGAGCCATTCACAGATTCACTCTCAATCCCATGTATTCTGACACTTGCATGGCTTAGTCCTTGAGAGAAGCATATGACAACTGGCAGGATCAACCAGAATCACTCGACTGCATCATGCCCAGGAGCGACCATCGACCCCATGAAGGGGCGTCAATGGCCTCTCCACGGTGGCTTGCCGTGAGCCACGCCCTCCGACGGACGCCCCGTGGAGGAGCCAATCCGTCGGTGACTGCATCAAACCACGGAGAACCGGAGCTCTCCAAGCGCCCGTGCATGTGCATGCACGGGCCGCGTCTCGGAACCCGCCCGGAGATGGACTCCGGCGGGGGGCGATCTCGGATCCATGGGCCAGAGGTGGCGCGCACCCCATGGCCGACAGCCAAGGCTGTACCAACTCACGATCGAATGCCTCTGCATCATCTCCGTTGCCCCGCCGCAGGGCAGCCTCGCGAGGGCTGCGCCGCAGCGGGATCGATACAACCAGAACGGGTCTTATCCACGTGGGGGCTGGGTTGATTTGTATAGCGGAGGTTGCAGCCTGCCTCACGCTGTGACCCAGGATCGCCTCCGGCGGTCTCGGGGCCGGGGCGCCATGCGACGCCGCCGGGGGCCTCCCCTTACATAGTAACAAACGGGGCCCCGCGGAACGGGAGCTTTCCTCGCGCGATTCGGCCGGGCGAGCCGAAACGGGGATCCATGAAGGCTGCACAGGACATCCGGCTGGGATGGTGACGGGCTGACCCAGGATCGCCTCCGTCTCGGGGCCGGGGCGCCATGCGACGCCGCCGGGGGCCTCCCCTTACATAGTAACAAACGGGCCCCGCGGAACGGGAGCTTTCCTCGCGCGATTCGGCCGGGCGAGCCGAAACGGGGATCCATGAAGGCTGCACTGGGCAAGCACTGGAATCACCACGTGGAGGCCTGCTCCGCGCGATGATCCCAGTGCCAGCCCTTGACCAGAGGCAGAGAACCCACAGCATGCGGGGCCACTGCGGCTCACAGGCTCGGACCGGTACTAGTCTCATACGATTCATCTCCGGTGAAGCAACTTCCTCGCCTTAGTACACCAGCCCATGAGAGTCACGTGATATGCATGCGGGACCGTGTCCAAAGAGGCATGCACAATGGTAGGCCCGGAAGCCCACCATCAATGTCACGCTATCTCATGCAACCTTGCCGCGGAATGTTTCGACTGCATCACTGCTGACTGGAGGGCGATGCCTCGGATCCAAAACCATAGAAAGCCATGCGATTGTCCAATCACGTCATCTTGCCTCCTCCGACCGGAGGCGTGCGCTGCTCTCGCTGTGCCGCGGCGAGGCCTCCGTGGGCCCTTCGAAGGACGTCACCAGAGACTGAAGCCCAGGCCTCTTCACGGCATTCGAGACGCACGCCCCGGCATTGGCCATCGGAGATCCAACCCCGCGCGGAACGCAGGGCACGCTAGCCTTATTTGACAGTGCTTGTCCAAAGTTCGGTATGCGGAGGCGATCGGGCACTGAGCCCCATGGGGTGTTTGTCGGACACTCTGGTACAGGATGCACCGAGTCGCACGAAGCCATGCGCTCGGATGCTGCTGCCCCATGGGGTGTGCACACGCCGGGTGCCCGGTTCAGACTTAGATGCTTTCAGCCAATATCCGCCATGTGTAGACTAGCAAGCCCCGGCCGCTCAGCCGACCACAGAAACCAGAGGCATGGCACGAGGGTTCCTCTCGTACTACCACGCGCTGCCGTCGTCAAACCCAATCATCACAAGTGTGAAGGCAATCGCGAAGGATCGCCGTCGAGAAGCAAACCGTGCTCATCGGGAGTTCTGAAGACAGAATAGCGGCCGTTGCAGGAGGGTAAAACCAACCTGTCTCACGACGGTCTAAACCCAGCTCACGTTCCCTGTTGGTGGGTGAACAATCCAACTCTTCTACTCGGCTGCAGGTGAGAAGCTAGGAAGAGCCGACATCGAAGGATCAAAAAGCAACGTCGCTTCGAACGCTTGGCTGCCACAAGCCAGTTATCCCTGTGGTAATTTTTCTGACACCTCTGGCTTCAATATCCGGAACTCGCGTGCTTGACCAAAGGATCGCAAGGCCACGCTTGCACATTGTGGACTCTTACTGAAAGTGACTGCATCAGCAGTGCCTTTGACCTGCTCCTCTGTGAGGGTGTTTCCGTCCGCCTGAGCAGTGCTTCGGGACACCTGCGTTGTCCTGTAACAGGTGTGCCGCCCCAGCCAAACTCCCCATCTGAGCAGTGTCCCGAAGCTGCGGCGAACAAAGCACCTGGGTCGCACACGGGCCCGAGGGCCCGGAACTGTGCTTGGCACACGAAGCGGTGAGGCCGTGAGGCACGACGCAAGGGACGTGCCTCTAGGTCGGGCACCAAGAGGTGCCAGCGGCTGCCGTACCCGAATCATCCGATTAGTAAAGCGGCTGTGGAGGTAGTGGTATTTCATTGCAAGCTTGCGCGTAGCAGCGCGGAGCCTCATCATATCCAGAAGGACGGAAGAGCCGACAGTCGAGATGGCCGCGAAGGCCATGATCAATGCCATGAGTTGGCGCGCACTTCCCACCTGTGCTACACCCTCCATGCTGCTGCACTCTGTCAGACTAGAGTCAAACTCAACAGGGTCTTCTTTCCCCGCTGGAACACCCAAGCCCGTTCCCTTGGCGGTTGGTTCACCAGCCAGCATCTAGGGACAGCAGGAATCTCGTTGATCCATTCATGCGCGTCAATAATCAGTCGACGAGGCATTTGGCTACCTTAAGAGAGTCATAGTTACTCCCGCCGTTTACCCGCGCTTGGCTAAATCTCTTTGCATTGACAATCAGAGCACTGGGCAGAAGTCACCTCGCGGAACCAGCCAGCAGGTCCCATCGCAAAGCTGTGTTTCAATTAAACAGTCAGATTCCCCTGCGTAGTACACAGTTCCGAGTAGACCACACGTGGGTGCCACGGATGGGGCCGACGTCTCAGGTCGGCCATCTCCCCGCCCACGGGAACTGAAGCCAGGCCGCACCCGAAGGCACAGCCTCTCTTCTTTGCACACCCAAAGCTCCGTGCCTCCACCCAAGAGCCGCGGCGGGGCGTGCTTGGCCGTTCCGAGGCACAAGGATCACGCCCGCTGGAGAAGCGGCCTTCGGCTGAGGTGGGGCCTGGACGCCCACGGCCAGAGGACGGCTGGGAAGCCAGCCCTGGCACAGGACAACCAAGCCCCGGAGGGTTCCGTGCAATCCCGACGGGCAGGCCTGACACCCTGGCCCTTGGAGCCACCGCATCTTCCGAAGGTACACAACCAGTTTGCCGATTTCCCTTAGCTGCATTTGCACTGTTGACCAGCGGCGTCTAGCCGAAGAGACCAGCTGCGGTGATTCGGTACGGAGCCATTCCAATCGGATCAGAGCCCCCAGATGGGGGCTTGTCCCGGTTTGGTCACCAAGGGTTCACGCTTTGTTGCACAACTTCGCAGGGCGTTCCATGGAGTCGGTGGCCACCAAAGGCATGGCGCATTCCGGGTCGGCCGAGGCCAAACCCTCAGAGCAGGGCACGCGTAAGTCCAATGGTACCAATGCAGCACCATCTTGCCAAGCAGAGAGCTATGTCGCCATGCAGCATGTCAGTGGATAGCCCACACACTCCAGCTGTCAGATGGAAAAGACAACTCCACAGGGGCGCCACCGAGACGCGGCCCCGCAGCACCGGACTTGAGAACACCAGCGTTGCCACTGGCCCTTCCCAGCAATCTCTCCGAGAAAGCGTTCTGAGTATCATCAGCCAAGACCCTGGTACCAGCGTGTCGGAATATTAGATTCGTCTGCCTGTTCGCCACTCCTGCAAGGCAGAGCCCTGGCACCGAGCTTCACCCGAAGGGCACAGCGCCGCGCACCCCATGGCACCCAGTGGGGGACCAGCACGGCGCCAGCCGCGGGACGGGCGACCCGGAGCCAGAGGCCCCGAACTTTGCAGCCTTTGCCGTATCCGTGAGCATTGCCATCTGGCTTACAATCGACTGACCCATATTCAACGGCTGTTGGTATGGAAGCCTGCTCCACTCCAGTCCTCAACCACTCAGGCCAGCAGCAGGCCTCTGCAAGAGAGAGCCTGCATGAGCCACCAGAAAGAATACTCGCTACTGCAACCAAGATCTGCACCAAGGGATACTTCCCTCCGGGTCACCCCGGAGCCAGCACCGCGAACCCTTGCGTCTCGCCTACGCACTGCTGCACCTGCCCTGCTGCCACAGCAGCGGCGCGGTGTAAGTCAAACAACGCCTCTGGCTTGAGCATCATCCATTTTCGAAGCTGCCCGCTTCGGCAGGTGGGTTGTTACACACTCCTAAGCGGATTCCAACCTTCATGGCCACCGCCCTGCTATCTCTAGCGGACAACATCCTTTGTGGATTCTATGTATGAGCCAGCACTTGAACCCTGCAACCGCGCTCTCGGATCATCCCGCATCGCCAGCACTGCTTACCAGTAATGGCCCACATGGGGCTGCACACTGTTCCGGGTTGGGCCCCAGCGGCCTCAGCGGATGCCCGGGCAGAATGCCCCACCCCGCTGAGGCCAGAAGGCTGCCACCATCTCTCAAACACACTCAGGCACAGCGGACTGCGTTGGGCACGCCGTCGGCCAGGGATGGCCTTTGACGCGCCACACACAGACGCCGGATGCAGAGAAGTGTGCCTCCGATGCTTGCCCATTCACAGTTTGAGAATAGGTTGAGGACTGATAGACTCCCCAGAATGCCTCTCATGCATTGCTTTACCGGACAAAAGCCGCATCACGATCGACGAGTTCGGACACACTCCCAGCCCCAGCTATCCTGAGGGAAACTTGGGCGGAAACCAGCTACTAGATGGTTCGATTGGCCTTTCACCCCTATGCCCCGCTCAGACAACACGATTTGCACGTCAGGATTGCGACCGGCCTCCACCGCAGTTTCCCACGGCTTCGCCGTAGCCAGGTATAGTTCACCATCTTTCGGGTCCCATGGAGGACACCTCGCACTCAGAACCAGTGTCCATTGGATTCAGGCTCGGCAGCTCTTGCATCAGATCGGTTTGCCATTGCACGCCATGGAGAAACATGCGGCACGCAGCACCATAGATCCCGCATGGATCCAAGAGGCAGCACCGCGGCGCAGAGTCCCCAGAGGCATGGCCACACGCTCTTCAGAGTCCCCAAAGGCGCGGTGAAACACAGTAGCACCGCGGAGAAAGTGGTCCGTTCGCTTTAACCAGGCAACGTTCGGGAGAATCGGCAGCTGCGGCCACTGCTGCATGCCACGCCTGGGTCGGGTCGCGGAGGCCAAACCCGGCCAAGGCGGCGGCACAGCGGGCCCCGCCACCAGTTGCTCCGTACCAGCTTTGACTACACGCACAGCATTGCCTGCGGCCTCCGATAGACTCCTTGGTCCGTGTTTCAAGACGGGCAGGGGATGTCCCTGCCTTGCCAAGCCACTCTTGACACCTTTGCACCACTGTGCACCAACCGGGGTACCGAGAGCCGGGATGAGAGACCTGGAGGGCCTGCACACCACTAGCTCTCCCACTGATTGCACCCGGCGCGGTTGGTAGGCACATGCATCCGGTGCACCACACAGGGGCACACCGGACACCCACAGGGCCATTCTGCCTTGCCACATTTGCCCTCTCGAAGGATGATGCTCCGTGACATGGGTTACGGCTCCGGGCGGGACAGCAGAGCACCAAAGAGCAAAGCCAAGCCCGGAAGCCATCCAGAATCCCAGCCAATGAAGCCTCTTCTCCGTCGGGGCATAGGTCACAGCGACCAAATGCATGCCCCCAGGTCCAGACAGGCGGAGTGCCTCTGCCAGAATGCCACTGCGAATCGATCCCACCAGAGAGTGGGGCTCTGCAGCCAGCCGCAGGCCAGACCCGAGGTCGCTTGTCCAAAAGCCGGGAAGGGCCCCACGACCGCCAATGCCTGTGCGAGAGCCACGGATGGTCCCGCCAGCCACTTCACGGTCCGGGGCCGCATCGCAATCCTCTGTGTCAGGGAAGCATCCACCACCGGTCGCCTGCCGCAGCTTCAGGCACTTTGAACCCTCTTTGCAGAGTCCTTTGCACGTTTCGATCAGTCTACTTGTTAGCTATCGGTCCCATGTCTGTATGCAGCCTTGCCACGGACATGCCTGGCCGTTTGACCTACAGTCCCAAGCAGCTCTACTCCAGGGTCTGGCGTGTGTGCACACCATGGCTAAGAACACCGACCAGTCCTCTTGACAGGAGGGCTGTAGCCCAGGTATCGCGGACCATCCCAGGCCACTCTGACTCTGGATCGGCGCCATAGTAGGTCTGTGCAGCCGTGACAGCCATCCCCATGCCAGCATTGCATCCCGGAGTGCACCCAGTGCTCACCGCATCAGGTGACCAACAACGATACGGGTAGACCGTGTCAATCTGGTTCATTCGCCATTACTGAAGCCATCGCGATTGCTGTCTCTTCCTCTGCCAAGTGATATGCTTAAATTCAGCAGGTAGCTCTCTGTGCTTCAGGTCGCCAGCCGATGGCATTGCGAAGCAATGCAACCCGATGAATCATCCATCAGGGCCGTGCACCGGGAGTGTCAAACCCATCACCCGCGGCCGGAGAAGGCCCAACACCAGCGCCGCGTGCCATGATGGTTCCAGCGCCGTGCAGGGCTTGGCCGCGGGTGATGCAACGGTTCGAATCACTCCACAATGCAGCATGCTCCAACGGTTCTCATCAACGGGCGTCCGAAGGCCAATCGGAGGGCAACACCACGGGTCTCTGTCTCCAGAGGCCGTTGGCACCGCCCCGCTCTGAGCCCGCGGAGTCGCGGCTGGGCCGCGGTCCGTGGGCTCCATGATCAAGCCTCTGCGCGCGGAGAGGTGAAGGACACCCCTCCGCGCTGCTCTGCACGCCAAATGACCCCATGATGAACATGGGATCCCGTGGCATCATTGCAGCCGTATTGGATAACGATTCCGACTCAGACACTGAAGCATCGAAAGGGAGAAACCGGCATTGAACCGCTGGTCTCCACTTGCCTGTTGCGTTCAAAGGTAGTCATCTCCACAAAGCTCACGAGTCTCTGCATTTCGCAATTCCCGTATCGAAGGCTACTCCGTTCTTCCACATCACATGGACCAAGGCATCCACTGCAGCAGGTTGGACATCAACAACCATCTATCTCTGCTCCCTGGCGCGGGAGAGCCCTCAGCGCCGTCACCCACTGGTTGACCAGCAGGTGGCGTTGCACAAAGCTTCGACAATGATCCTGCTGCAGGTTCACCTACAGCAACCTTGTTACAACTTTTGCTTCCTCTAGCAACAGAACATCGCCCAAATTCCATGACAAGACATTGATGTGCACGAGTGCCAATCAGCTTGAGTTCCTGAGGGCTTTATCATTCTGCCATCAGTAGCAACGATGGGCGGTGTGTATAAATGGCAGGGACATAATCTGTGCAAGCTGATGACGTGCACATACCAGGCATTCCTTGTTCATGACAGATAGTTGCAAGCATCAATCCCAAACACGCATTCACAGCTGCAAAGGTTGCCCGCCCACTTCTGGGCAGGACGGTCCCATGGATGGGACACCAAGGCTTGTTCACTGGACCAGTGTAGTGCGCGTGCGGCCCAGAACATCTAGGAGCATCACAGACCTGCTGTTGGCTCTGGCTTGCGTGCACTTGGTAAACATGCACGGCACCCGAGAGAAGCAGCATACCCGGCACTCTCAGACGGGTAATCCACGAGCCCCGGTGGGACCGGCAAGCCGACCCACGGGTCAGGTGTTCCGTCCTACATGAATGCGAGACCGGGGACTATTCAGAGGCAGAGGTCTCACTCGTTATCGGAATCAACCAGACAAATCACTCCACCAATCAGGAGCGGCCATGCACCACCGTCCAGAGGATCAAGAAAGAACCCTCAATCTGTCAATCCCGACTGCGTCCTGACCTGGTAACATTCCCCGTGTTGAGTCAAATTAAGCCGCATACTCCACGCCTTGTGGTGCCATTCCATCAATTCCTTTAAGTTTCAGCCTTGAGACCGTACTCCCCCCTGAATCCGTAAGCTTTGATTTCTCGCTGCAGAGGAGTGAAACCGATGGCATCCTGTTGAGGAGATTATGGCCCACCGACACCGAGCTGACATAGTTTACAGCGGTAGACTACGATGGTATCTGATCATCTTCGCTCCCCACACTCTCGTTCTTGATCGACGAACATGCTCCAGTGGAACGCCTTTGCCGCAGTTGATCCCACAGCGGTCTGAGAATTTCACCTCTGGCGTGTCAATATCCATCACGACGAACAGACCCATCACTGCCGTTCAGAGCCAGCACCGCCCAGCTGCCCGGTGAAGGCCACCGCCGGAGCGGATAGCCTCCGGCCATCTGGGGGCACCAGCACTGCGTTGCCCTTTGCGGACCCTGAGACTCAGCAGAACAGCTGTGTCCACATATGGTCGATCCTTTGCCATCCCGCGCTGAATCATGCAATCAAGTCACGTTTGCTTTGGACGCGCTGAGTTGTTCACAGTGGCATCCATGGACGGCTCCGAGGTCGGGTCGCAAGTGACCCGCGCCCATGTCAGAGGCATGACCGCATCAGCCACCACTGAAGGAGGCTTCTTGCCGGAGCGGTCCGAACCCATGCAAAGCGGGCACGGGGACCATCTGCAGGGGGTTTGAATCCAGCAGCGCATCCACGGAGGCCGCCACCCGGCCTGACGGCCGGGAGACAGCCCCAGCAGAGCGGCCGGACGCCCTGCAGCCCCATGCCCAGGGGTTGACTACGAGCTTTTCAACAGCAGCAACATTTGTATACGCTCTTGGAGCTGGAATTACCGCAGCTGCTGGCACCAGACTTGCCCTCCAGTTGATACTCATTGCTGCGTTTGGATAGCATTCATTGCGGAGTCCCACCCACCACACAGGGTGAGCAGGGCTGCTATGGCTCGTCGCTGTCTCGCCAGACCAGTGTCGGCAGTGGACAATTTGCGCGCCTGCTGCTCGCCTTGGCAATGGTAGCCGTTTCTTAGGCTCCCTCTCCGGAATCAAACCCTGATTTCCCGTTACCCGTGATAGCCATGGTGGTCCACTACACCACCAACCAGAGCTGATAGGTCAGAGACTCACACTGTGGAGCATTCATGGTAGAACCATCTTTGCCATCACAGAAAACGGCCTGAATCACCCTTGCACGCTGCCCTGTACGGGCGCAGGTCTTGATATCGGCCAACTGCCAGTGACCCTGAACGGGCCACAGCTCTGAGCTTCCATGTATTAGCCACCCAGTTGAGGTGAATATCCGGACCGATGTCACAGGGGACCACGAGGGCCCCAAGCAACCAGTGCACAGTCATCAGATTGTCGCCGGTGTAATGAGCCATTCACAGATTCACTCTCAATCCCATGTATTCTGACACTTGCATGGCTTAGTCCTTGAGAGAAGCATATGACAACTGGCAGGATCAACCAGAATCACTCGACTGCATCATGCCCAGGAGCGACCATCGAACCCCATGAAGGGGCGTCAATGGCCTCTCCACGGTGGCTTGCCGTGAGCCACGCCCTCCGACGGACGCCCCGTGGAGGAGCCAATCCGTCGGTGACTGCATCAAACCACGGAGAACCGGAGCTCTCCAAGCGCCCGTGCATGTGCATGCACGGGCCGCGTCTCGGAACCCGCCGGAGATGGACTCCGGCGGGGGGCGATCTCGGATCCATGGCCAGAGGTGGCGCGCACCCCATGGCCGACAGCCAAGGCTGTACCAACTCACGATCGAATGCCTCTGCATCATCTCCGTTGCCCCGCCGCAGGGCAGCCTCGCGAGGGCTGCGCCGCAGCGGGATCGATACAACCAGAACGGGTCTTATCCACGTGGGGGCTGGGTTGATTTGTATAGCGGAGGTTGCAGCCTGCCTCACGCTGTGACCCAGGATCGCCTCCGGCGGTCTCGGGGCCGGGGCGCCATGCGACGCCGCCGGGGGCCTCCCCTTACATAGTAACAAACGGCCCCGCGGAACGGGAGCTTTCCTCGCGCGATTCGGCCGGGCGAGCCGAAACGGGGATCCATGAAGGCTGCACAGGACATCCGGCTGGGATGGTGACGGGCTGACCCAGGATCGCCTCCGGCGGTCTCGGGGCCGGGGCGCCATGCGACGCCGCCGGGGGCCTCCCCTTACATAGTAACAAACGGGCCCCGCGGAACGGGAGCTTTCCTCGCGCGATTCGGCCGGGCGAGCCGAAACGGGGATCCATGAAGGCTGCACTGGGCAAGCACTGGAATCACCACGTGGAGGCCTGCTCCGCGCGATGATCCCAGTGCCAGCCCTTGACCAGAGGCAGAGAACCCACAGCATGCGGGGCCACTGCGGCTCACAGGCTCGGACCGGTACTAGTCTCATACGATTCATCTCCGGTGAAGCAACTTCCTCGCCTTAGTACACCAGCCCATGAGAGTCACGTGATATGCATGCGGGACCGTGTCCAAAGAGGCATGCACAATGGTAGGCCCGGAAGCCCACCATCAATGTCACGCTATCTCATGCAACCTTGCCGCGGAATGTTTCGACTGCATCACTGCTGACTGGAGGGCGATGCCTCGGATCCAAAACC
>CAXIWF010001995.1:0-34044 GCA_964036045.1 Eutreptiella sp. 'Long Island Sound 2002' | reverse complement strand
TCACCGGTGTGCCTGCTCGGTGTGTTGTGTTGCGTGTGCGGTGTCCTGGGCCTCCCGGCTCCTGTTCACCGGTGCGCCCGCTCGGTGTGTTGTGTTGCGTGTGTGGTGTCCTGGGCCACCTGGCTCCTGTTCACCGGTGTGCCCGCTCGCTGTGTTTTTTTTTCTTTTTTTTTCTGCGTGTGCGGTGTCCTGGGCCTCCCGGCTCCTGTTTACCGGTGTGCCTGCTCGGTGTGTTGTGTTGCGTGTGCGGTGTCCTCGGCCTCCCGGCACCTGTTCACCGGTGTGCCCGCTCGGTGTGTTGTGTTGCGTGTGCGGTGTCCTGGGCCTCCTGGCTCCTGTTCACCGGTGTGCCCGCTCGGTGTGTTGTGTTGCGTGTGCGGTGTCCTGGGCCTCCCGGCTCCTGTTCACCGGTGTGCCTGCTCGGTGTGTTGTGTTGCGTGTGCGGTGTCCTGGGCCTCCCGGCTCCTGTTCACCGGTGTGCCTGCTCGGTGTGTTGTGTTGCGTGTGCGGTGTCCTGGGCCTCCCGGCACCTGTTCACCGGTGCGCCCGCTCGGTGTGTTGTGTTGCGTGCGCGGTGTCCTGGGCCTCCCGGCTCCTCTTCACCGGTGTGCCCGCTCGGTGTGTTGTGTTGCGTGTGCGGTGTCCTGGGCCTCCCGGCTCCTGTTCACCGGTGTGCCCGCTCGGTGTGTTGTGTTGCGTGTGCGGTGTCCTGGGCCTCCCGGCTCCTGTTCACCTGTGTGCCCGCTCGGTGCGTTGTGTTGCGTGTGCGGTGTCCTGGGCCTCCCGGCTCCTGTTCACTGGTGCGCCCGCTCGGTGTGTTGTGTTGCGTGTGCGGTGTCCTGGGCCTCCCGGCTCCTGTTCACCGGTGTGCCTGCTCGGTGTGTTGTGTTGCGTGTGCGGTGTCCTGGGCCTCCCGGCTCCTGTTCACCGGTGCGCCCGCTCGGTGTGTTGTGTTGCGTGCGCGGTGTCCTGGGCCTCCCGGCTCCTCTTCACCGGTGTGCCCGCTCGGTGTGTTGTGTTGCGTGTGCGGTGTCCTGGGCCTCCCGGCTCCTGTTCACCGGTGTGCCCGCTCGGTGTGTTGTGTTGCGTGTGCGGTGTCCTGGGCCTCCCGGCTCCTGTTCACCGGTGTACCTGCTCGGTGTGTTGTGTAGCGTGTGCGGTGTCCTGGGCCTCCCGGCTCCTGTTCACCGGTGTGCCCGCTCGGTGTGTTGTGTTGCGTGTGCGGTGTCCTGGGCCTCCCAGCTCCTGTTCACCGGTGTGCCCGCTCGGTGTGTTGTGTTGGGTGTGCGGTGTCCTGGGCCTCCCGGCTCCTGTTCACCGGTGTGCCTGCTCGGTGTGTTGTGTTGCGTGTGCGGTGTCCTGGGCCTCCCGGCTCCTGTTCACCGGTGCGCCCGCTCGGTGTGTTGTGTTGCGTGTGTGGTGTCCTGGGCCACCTGGCTCCTGTTCACCGGTGTGCCCGCTCGCTGTGTTTTTTTTTTTTCTTTTTTTTTTCTGCGTGTGCGGTGTCCTGGGCCTCCCGGCTCCTGTTTACCGGTGTGCCTGCTCGGTGTGTTGTGTTGCGTGTGCGGTGTCCTCGGCCTCCCGGCACCTGTTCACCGGTGTGCCCGCTCGGTGTGTTGTGTTGCGTGTGCGGTGTCCTGGGCCTCCCGGCTCCTGTTCACCGGTGTGCCCGCTCGGTGTGTTGTGTTGCGTGTGCGGTGTCCTGGGCCTCCCGGCTCCTGTTCACCGGTGTGCCTGCTCGGTGTGTTGTGTTGCGTGTGCGGTGTCCTGGGCCTCCCGGCTCATGTTCACCGGTGCGCCCGCTCGGTGTGTTGTGTTGCGTGTGCGGTGTCCTGGGCCTCCCGGCTCCTGTTCACCGGTGTGCCTGCTCGGTGTGTTGTGTTGCGTGTGCGATGTCCTGGGCCTCCCGGCTCCTGTTCACCGGTGTGCCCACTCGGTGTGTTGTGTTGCGTGTGCGGTGTCCTGGGCCTCCCGGCTCCTGTTCACCGGTGTGCCTGCTCGGTGTGTTGTGTTGCGTGTGCGGTGTCCTGGGCCTCCCGGCTCCTCTTCACCGGTGTGCCTGCTCGGTGTGTTGTGTTGCGTGTGCGGTGTCCTGGGCCTCCCGGCTCCTGTTCACCGGTGCGCCCGCTCGGTGTGTTGTGTTGCGTGTGCGGTGTCCTGGGCCTCCCGGCTCCTGTTCACCGGTGTGCCCGCTCGGTGTGTTGTGTTGGGTGTGCGGTGTCCTGGGCCTCCCGGCTCCTGTTCACCGGTGTGCCCGCTCGGTGTGTTTTTTTTTTTCTTTTTTTTTTTGCGTGTGCGTAGTCCTGGGCCTCCCGGCTCCTGTGCACCGGTGTGCCCGCTCGGTTTGTTGTGTTGCGTGTGCGGTGTCCTGGGCCTCCCGGCTGGTGTTCACCGGTGTGCCCGCTCGGTGTGTTGTGTTGCGTGTGCGGTGTCCTGGGCCTCCCGGCTCCTGTTCACCGGTGTGCCTGCTCGGTGTGTTGTGTTGCGTGTGCGGTGCCCTGGGCCTCCTGGCTCCTGTTCACCGGTGCGCCCGCTCTGTGTGTTGTGTTGCGTGTGCGGTGTCCTGGGCCACCCGGCTCCTGTTCACCGGTGTGCCCGCTCGATGGGTTTTTTTTTTTTTTTTTTTTTTTTTTTTTGCGTGTGCCATGTCCTGGGCCTCCCGGCTCCTGTTCACCGGTGCGCCCACTCGGTGTGTTGTGTTGCGTGTGCGGTGTCCTGGGCCACCTGGCTCCTGTTCACCGCTGTGCCCGCTCGGTGTGTTGTTTTGCGTGTGCAGTCTCCTGGGCCTCCCGGCTCCTGTTCACCGGTGTGCCCGCTCGGTGTGTTGTGTTGCTGTGCGGGGCGTCGCTGTGGGGCGCTCACTCGTCCATCCGGACGGCGGCTATCGTAGCCGGCAGGGGCTGGGTACCCTCCGGGCGCGCACACGTCCATCCGGACGGCGGCTGTTCGTAGCCGGCAGGGGCTGGGTACCCTCCGGGCGCGCACTCGTCCATCCGGACGACGGCTGTTCGTAGCTGTCAGGGGCTAGGTACCCTCCGGGCGCGCACTCGTCCATCCGGACGGCGGCTGGTGTGCGTGTGCTTGCTCTTTGTGGCCGGGTCGGGCGGGCCGGCATCCCGGGCGCGTTGTGGTGCGCCTCACCTTTTCCTTTGGCCGCTTTGTCTCTCTGCTTTGCTTGGCCCCCTCCGGGCTGGGGTTGCCCCCCTCTCTCTCGTTGCCCTTGCCGTTCCTTGTTGCCTTGGCGCTGTACTTTGGTTGTTTTTCTCGGCCTCCCGCTGCCTGGCTCTTCGTGCGCTCGCGCCTCGTTTGTGTCTCCCGCTTGGCCGCTGGCTGCTCTTTGGTGGTCTCTGCCCCCCCCCCCTCCCTTTTTGTGTCTCGCGGCTTTCGTCGCTCCTGCTTGGTGCCTTGGTGTTGTTTTTTTTTTTTTTTTTTCTTTTCCTTCTTCCTTTGTGCGCCCCCGTTGTCTCCGGCTTGCTCTGGTTTCCGGCCCCGGGTGCCCTGGGCCTCGGCGCTGTGCGTTGTTTGCTTTGTTGGCCTTCCGCCTCTCGGCTCTCCGTGCGCTTGTCCCTCTTTCGTGTTTTCCGCCTGGCTGGTGGTTGCTCCCCGGTGGTTGCTGCCCCCCCCCCCCCTCCCCCCCTTTTTGTCTCGCGGTTTTCGTCGCTGCCGCTCGGTGCTGTGTGCCGTGTGCTGTGTTGTGCTGTGCGTCCCTGGGTCCGGTGCTGCGCCGCGCTGCTGCGCGTTGTGTCCTCCGGTGTTGTGCCGTCCTGTGCTGTGTTGTGCTCGTTGGGTGTCGCAACTCGTTGCGCCGTGCCCTCTGGCGCTGCCCGTTGCCCTGGGGCTCTCTGCTCTGCGGCGCTGCGTTTTGCGGTGTTCCCCCGTGCTGTGTGTGTTTTGTCGTGGCGCGGTGGTGCGTGCTGTTGTTCGCCGCTCTGCTTTGTGCTGTGTGTGTCCCGGGTTGCTGTGCTGTGCGACGCTCTTGGCATGACGTATTCCCATGAGGGAACACATGGCCTCGAACCAGCCACCAGTAAACTGGGGCCCTCGGTCACTGCAAATGGTGCGGGGGATGTCAAAGACGGTCAGCCAATGACGAATCATCATGACTGCCACTTCCTTCGCAAGCAACCCCTTTTTGCGTGCCGGAACGGCTACTACGTAGCCACTGTGGCGATCCACACAAAGAACCACACAGTCAAAGGTCTCCTTGCCAATGTGCACCTCGGGCATGGAGAAGACGTCCATGGCCACGCTCTCCATGGGCTGGTCAGGCACCGGAGCCCATTGGGCTTCCCCCTTGACGTTCCGGTTGTCGGGATTGCAGGCCTGACAGACCGAGCAACCCTTCCTGACCTTCTTGATGGCGGTGTAGAGACCGATCCGGTCAATCTCGAACCGGCGCTGCATGTCAAGGGCTTGCTTCTTGACCCCTGGGTGCAGCATGTGGTGGTGCCAAGCTTCACAAAGCTCGAGCACTCGGGACTCTGGTACTAGCAGCTTACTGTTCCGGTAGAGCTTACCATCTTCCTCAGTCAGGCCCTTTGGCCACTTCTGCCCGTCATCAGGGTCGGTCACAGCCCTATACTCGGCCGCAAAGGCCTCAGACTTAGCGTAGTCGTCGGTCCAGTCGTCCTGGAGGCAAGACTCAGGGAAGAGGTGCTTGTCGGACTCAGCTCCATCAGGGGCGAGTACTCTGACCGCTCTGCCCATCCTCGTTCCGAGGAGGGCATCTGCAGCCATGACGACGAAGCATTTAACACCCTCCTCCTCCATCAGGCGCTCCATTTCCATGATCCTCTTGGCGTCAGCGGTCTCGGCCTCATCGCCATGGGCAGAGACATCCGTCATGCCCTTGCTGGCGGGATAGGCCCACCTACTAAGACAGTCCGCCACGGTATTGTCCTTACCAGGAACATACACAACCGTGAGGTCAAACTTGGCCAAGGTCTCATGCCATCCTGCCCGTCGGGAGGCGGGACCAGAGGGGGTGTCAACGTGCTCTTTGTGCCACGACTGCAAACTCTGATGGTCGGTGCAGACGGTGACGGGATGGAGGGCTATGTACCCAGCCCATTTTCTGAGAGCCATGACGATGGCATACACCTCCTTTTCTCGGGGCGTCCACGTCTGTCTCTGGCCTTCCGCCAGGACTCGGCTCCAGAAGGCCACGGGCACGTGCCTCCCATCGTCAAGCACTTGTTCCAACAAAGCGCCAACGGCGTAGTCGGAAGCGTCGGTGCGCAGGACGAACCCTCGGTCAGGATCCACGAGGTGCAGACCCACTGCGGATAGCAGCGCCTGCTTCATCCCCTCAAAGGCACGGTCGGACTCAGCAGTCCAGACCAGAGCCTTCTTGGACCCTTTCTTGTTCTTCTCTCGGTTGCCCTTGAGCATGGTCGTCATGGAGGCTGCATACTCGGCATACATCTTGATATACCCCGAGTAGTAGTTGCAGAACCCCAAGTACGCACGCAGCTCAGAGACCGTTTTGGGCTTTTCCCAGTGCTCAATCGCAGCCACCTTGCCAGGTATGGGCTTTTGCTGCCCGTTCCCAACTGCGTGGCCAGCGAAGACCACGTCGCTTACCGCAATGGTGGCCTTGTCACTGCTGCCCGTGAATTTGTGCCGAACCAGAATGTCCAGCACTCGAGTGACGTCCCTCTCATGTGCCTCCAGGAGCTTTTCGTAGCTCATACTGGGGTCCCCTGACGCGATGATCACGTCGTCCACGAAGGGGTCCGCACAGTCACGCACCGGCTCAAGCAGGTTCTCCAGCATCCGCTGAAAAGCCGCATTGCCGTTGGTAACGCCCATGGGCATCACATTCCATTGGAGAGGTCCAAGTGGGGTGCTCATGGCTTTGCAGGCACGGGACTCCTCGGCGAGAGGCATCTGCTGATAACCATGTTTCAGGTCAATCACCGTGAAGATCCTCCGCCGGTGTTGTTTTTGCAACATGTCCTCAATGAGGGGCAGCATATAGCTGTCATGCTGCGTTTGGGCGTTTAGGCCGCGGTAGTGGACCACGAGCCGCCACTCACGGCCACCTTCTTGGGGACGACGAAGCAAGGAGAGGCCCACTCGGGGTGGCACGGCTCCAGCCAGCCTCTCTCGATGAAGTCACGGGGGATCTTCTCCATGGCCTCCTTCCTCTCGCCCCTCAGGGCAAACTCCCGGTGCCGATACACACGGGGGTCCTGCTTCAGTGGTATCTTGGCCTCGCCATACAGTCCACGCACCGGTGGGGGAAACACAGGTTTTCCGCTGAAGAAGGTATCACCATACTTCTGCTTCAGCCTGGCCCTCAATGCCTGGATCTTGGGGCAATCATTGGACTCCGCCTTGGCTTTTCCGGGCACCTGGACCACTGAGCTTACTTGAGGGGTAGCGACCCCGCTCCATTTCGGCTCAGGTGGTCTTCCCAGGTGGCCCAAAGGGCCATCTCTGGTCTTGCCTCGGAATAGGTCGCCGTAAGTGGGTTGGTTTCCGCCGATTGGCTCGTCCTGGCTGGACATGTGGTCCAGCACACTCTGTACGAAGGTGTTCCCATCATAGGAACCAGAGACGATCCAGTCCACTTCCCACCAGGCTTTGTCCTGGCCTTTGCCCTCACGCTGGCTTCCCCAGTCGTGAAAGGGCTGATCCATATACCCCTGAACCAGATCCAACTCCTCTTCCGTCAGGGGGTCTTCCGATTCTCCGATGTCAACAGGGGAAACCGCAAAGCATTGCCGCCAGGGCTCTGCTATGATGCGGTTGACACACACGAAATCCGTGGCGTCGGCCTGATCAAGGCCCCCATCCACATAGTGGAATTCCGTTGGCCATCTCTGGGGTGGCATGGGCTGTCCCTTAGCGTCCTGATAGACACTCTCTCCAGCCGGTAGGACGACCTTGTTTAAGGTCATGTTAGTCAATGAGACCACCCAATGTCGGGTACTTTCCTCCTCGGTCCATCCCATAGGAACAACCAGCACTGCCATGGAGCGGTCCTTGCGAATCTTCGCTACCGCCGTTGGAATGTCCCATCGGGGGCAATGGATCCACATCAATCCCTGATGCGGACCCCAGTGCTTCTTCCACGCGGAGTCCTGGGCGCTCCAGTACTTCTCACAAACCCAAAGAAGGGCGGAGGTTCCTGGAGAGAACGCGTCCAGGGCCAGATCCGAAGCTCCCAGGTCCGCGACCACTCGGCTCGCCACTTCCGGCATTACGCCGTACTCCTGGTTTGCTGGCCCAGTTGGCTCAGTGCTCAGCGCGGCTACTTCAAGCTGATTGCGTTCCGGGTGGATCCATTGGCATTCCACATGGTGCTCAGGTGACGAAAGCCACGAGAGCTGGTCGTCCTGGTACAGGGTCATGGAGGCCTGGGCCGGGAGGACGCCGGAGTCAGTCTCCATCATGAAGTCGTACCCAACGATCATGTCCCAGTCCATCTCGGCCTCGTAGAAGCGACCTTGCAGGAGGATTTCCTTGCCGAGGTCTGGGCGGCTCAGCTCACGGTGGTTCACGTACTGCAGCCAAATGGCCGCTTCCTTCGTGCCTCCCACCATGTACTGGCCGTTCGCCACCTTCAGCCTGACAGGTTTCCGACTGTCGGTCAAACACTCTGGTTGAAGTAGGCCAGCCTTGACCAAGCTGACCTGAGCTCCCGTGTCGACCAACACGTCGAAGACCTTCTCCACTTCCCCGCATAAGGCTCGGACCTTAAGATGCAACTGCCGCTCACGCCCCACTCGGCGCACGGCGTGCAAGCTCAGGATCTCCGGCCGTTCCAGAAGCTCAACAAGCGACTGGTGCAGGTCCTGGACAATGGGCTCAGGCTGCCCATCTGCAGCATCCAGCTGCGGTCCGGGTGATCCTCCGATACTCTCGGATAGATCTTGAAGCACATCCAATACATTCTTTGTCGCGAAGGATGGACGGGTGCAAGGGTTCGTGCCTTTACTTGCCATCACCCCGCCACCGCGACTGGGTGCCGGACCGGGCCTTCCGCCCGCGGCAATCCCTTTGTGCTTACCGACTCCCGACTGGGATGGTGTGGCCCTTCCCACGACACCATCCTGCGACCGCCCTAGCTGGGGCCCTTGGCTGCAGGGGCTCCGCTAGGGGGCGTCGGTTGTGGAAGTAGGGGTATTCTCTTCCGCATCAACCTCGTTGACACCCTTCTTCTTTCCCCTATTCCTAGGCTTCTTGTCCTTGTCCTTGTTCTGGACGTTCTCTTTGTTCTCCTTGTTCTTGTTGTCCGACCTGGGGACCCAGTTCCTCTTGCTTTCCTGGATCTCCTTGGCCAACTCGGTCCCCACCGACATCAGCTTGGAGAGCTCGTCCTTGTCGACTTCCACTTTGGCCTCCCGGATACCCGCGGGTGCACGCTTCTTCGACCCGTGCGCCTTCTTGTAGGCCTCCGTGTCGGCCTGGTGGATGGGGCATGTTCGGTGGTCATGGTTGAAGCCTTTCTTCCTCCGATAACACACGAAACAGCCCTGCGGGTGAGCTCGTATGAACTCCCCAAAGGACAGCAGAGGGTCGCCAATGCGGCGGGGGTCCCTCTTCTCCTTCTTCGTCCAGACCGGTTGCAGGGGCTTCCAGCCTCCCCGGTTGCTCCCCGCGTTGTTTTGGGCCACGAAGGCACAAACGGCCATCTCGGCGGGCTTATTCTCGTCGTCATTGTCGACGAGAGCTTCATCGCCATCGGCTCCCGCTGGGTCCATGGCAGCTTCCCCGCCAGGCCCCTCGCCAACGTAGTTGACGTCAGGGTCGCCGGGCCTCAACCCGCGGGTGTGGTGGAGGTTCCGGTACTCCTTGAGTACTTCCTCTCCAACCCACTCCAGGATCTCGTCGCAGCTCATCCGCGCCAGGATGGCCTGCAGACGGATGGTCTGGCCGCTCACGTCACACTCGTCAAGGCGCCACATCGCGGTCTTCTCGCGATCGTCCGAGACGGTGATGAGGAAGGCGTTCCGCAGGGAGTGCCGTTTGACATCCAGGGCCACGTTCTTCCTTGTCCAAGCAACCACGTTCGTATGATACCCTTTGGGGAGCATCATCTTGACCGTGTGGTTGCACTTGGCCCTCTTGGCTTCCTCCTTGGTGACCCTCTTGATCCATGCTTCCGGCAGCATGGAGAGCAGGCGAGCCTGCTCGTCACCCTCGTTCCAGTCCTCCACGTTGCGGCGGAAGAGGGTGTATTGCCCTCGGAAGTCTCGCCAGTCCCGTAGGCGGATCTCCCGTCCATCATGCTGAAGCTTGATGGACTTCCACCGCTTGGCAGCCACCTGCGGAGCGTCCACCCGCTCCTGCTCGTTGAGCCACTTCTTGGCTTCCTTGAGGGTCTTGATTTTCCCCTCCTTGGTCGCCACGAAGTATAGCTCTTGGAGCACTTCCGGCAGGCGGTACCTGAACCGTCTGAAGACATATTTCTCCGCATCTGCGGGATCCGTGTCCTCAGTGACGGTCATCCCCCAATCGTCCAGCTTCTCCAAGAAGCGGTCGAGGTTGAGGGGGTTGCCATCGTACATGGGGGGCTTGATGTCCTTCAAGTCTTCCCACACGGTGGCATCCGCGGCCTGAGAGACCATGAACGCCGGCCGCGAGGTCGACCGAGGTTCCAATCGGCCTCTCCCACAGACTCCCACGGCTGCCACTTCCATCTCCTCCCCGGTATCCGCGTGGCTACGCCGTGGTTCCTCCATGTACGCTGAACCTAGATGTTCACGCCGTACTCCTTCCATGTACGCCTCCTCAGCACGGCGCCGGCGGCTGCGTTCAGCGTCCTCCTGTCGTACACCACGCGGCGGGGAAATGTCGAACCCCTCCAGGTCCAGGTCCAGGTCCTCCCCTCCGCCAACATCCCACTCCACGTCTCCTCTGGGGACCTCATCCCTGAGTCCACCATAACGTCCACCAGCCATTGGGATTGGCTCCGGGGCTGGTGCAGGGCGTCGGGGGCGTACCGGTGTCCACGGTGGAGCACGGCGGTTGTGGTACTCCGCGCTGAGCCACTCATCACGCCAATCCTCACTGCCACTGCCGGGCGGCACGCGCTGGTTGCGGCGGCCCGCGCTGTGGTGAGAGGGGGCGCTGAGAGAGGGGGCACTGGCGCTGGGGCGACTCCTGGGGGCTCCGCCGGGGGCGTGGGGTCTGCCTGGACCTGGTCCGGGTCCCCAGCCGTCGTCCGACGAGCCAGACTCCAGGGGTGGGTGGTCGCTGCCGACGCTCCCACGGCCTTCCAGCACGTCCAACCTCTGCTGCAGGCCGCTGATGACCTTGTTCAGCTGCCTGGTCTCGCTCCTGGCGATGTCCAGCTGCCTCTGGGTGGCGGTGGCGACGTTGGCACTCTTGACCATCTCGATCTTGGCGATGTCCAGCTCTCTCTGTGCGCGCGCGACGACCCTGACGATGCGAGTCATCTCGCCCTTGCCCGTGTCTACCTCGCGCTCGAGGGACTGGACCCTCCTGCGGAGGTAGACAATCCACTGCCCGGTGGCATCCGGGTCGCCGTTCCCTGGTGGGTCGTCGGGTCTCCAGGGGGTCCTCCAGGAGGGCCTCCGCCGGGTCCGTCCGGTCCAGGGGGTCCTTCCCCGCCCGGTGGTCCGCCTCCAGGGGGTCCACTTGGTGGGCGTCCTCCAGGGGGTCCTGATGGTCCTCCGCCAGGGGGTCCCGGTCGGTCTCCGCCGGGTCGCCTCGGTGGGTCCGAGGATGGGGGCTTCTTCGTGTAGTCGAAGTCCATGTCATCATCCTCGTCCATGTCGCCCCACCTGGGCGTCTTGGTCCCGCACGCGGAAGACTCTGAGCTCCGGTAGGGAGGAGGGGGGTCCTCATCCTCACCTTCCGGCTCCATGGGGACGTCTCCGCCTCCTCCGCCAGCCACTCCTCGGCGATGTCGGCGGTCTCGTTCATCCCCGTCGCTGGCGGTGAAGAAGGGGTCACTGTCGTGGGGGTGTCCGCCCGCTGGCCTCCGTGGCCTCTCGGTAGGGATGCAGATTCCCAGCGAATTCAATTTGAATTCGCCGAATTCGCTGCGAATTCGTTCGCAGCGCGAATTCCTTGCGAATTCGGCCTGAAATTCTTAGTACTGCGAATTCGGGGCGAATTTGCGCTGCAAATTCGCAGGCGACGGCAAAATGATCACGCGTGCGCCGTCTTTTCTCCAGATGAAAAAGTAACTTTGAACTCTGCAATGCAATAATTTTTTTGACTTGATAGGTAGGTAGGAGTCGCCCCATGGTTCCCCCTGGCGTCGCCCCTGTGACGAACAGGAAGACGCTTCGCGCGTGAAGAGGGGAGGCGGCTTACTTCCCGCTAGACCTGACTGCTGGCCCCCAACAAAGCGGCCCCGGGCTACGCCGGGAGGGCTGATCGCCGCCAGCGTGACATGCTTGTCTCGCCGGGAGGGTGTGCCCCTGTGCTTGCGCACGTCCCCTCCTTTGGGCGGAACCCTAGGGGTTCATCGGACTTCCTGGCGTATCCCGTTCCCAAGGCGTGCATGCACGTTCCTGGTACTAGGGTTCCGAGGCGCTTGGGTGTCGCACGCTCCGCCTCGAGTCCCAAAGCAGCGCAGGCCTTAGGATGCAGCCTTACCCCCGGGCTCCGGATCTCGTTTGGCCGGGTCACCTGCATGGCACGGGCTGCCTCAGTGCCCGGGCTGTGGGCACTGGGTTTCCTACTGTCGTGTGGTGTTTGTGTTTGGGTCCGGTTGGCGGTTGGGTGCGGGTTTTGTTAACCCCGTCAGTCCTGGCTGGGGTTTAGGGTGGGTGTTTTTGGGCTCGATTTGTGGTGTTGTCCCTCTAGTGTCGGCTATTTGTGGTGTTCGTGGTTGGGCTTCGGTTTCGGCCTGCTTTTGGGACGTGTGTGGTTTCGTGGGCGCCCCGCTTGCCCCCCGCCGTTTCCGGTTCCGGCGCGCGGTGTGGGCGTGTGTGCTGGGCCCGGGTCTCGCCTGTGCCCAGTCCGTCTTGGCTGGGTTGTCGGGGTGTGTTTTTTTTTTTTTGCGCTTTGGTTTTTTCTTTTCTTTTTTTTTTTTTTCTGGGCTTTGTGGTCCCTGTCCCTCCATCCCCTTTCTTTCGGGCTGGGCTGGTGGCTCTCTTTTTTTTTTTTTTTTCCGTGTCCCTTTTCCCCGTGGTCCGCTGTTACTGGCTTGGTGTTGCCGGTTTTGGGTGGGTGGTTCCCCTGTGCCTCTGCGGGGGTCCCCCTTTTTTTTTTTTTTTCTTTTCCTGGGGGGGGGGGCCTGGCCGCCTGTGGTGGTGTTGGCGGGTGGTTGGGCGGCTGTGGGCTGTTTTCGTGCCTTTTCCCCTTCCCCCCTCCTTTTTTTTTTTTGGGGGGGGGGGCTTGCCTGTTCCTTCCTCTGCCTTCCCTGGGCTGGCGCACGCACTGGCCTGTATTCAGTGTTGTCTTCCGGGCTGCTGTCTTCAGTTGCGTTCTGTGTGGCCATGTTCCGGCCCCATGGGTCGGGTGGGCTCTGTACACGGTGGGCTCGGCGCCCCTTCTTGCTGGGTTAGGTCCTGGCTCTGCCGGCTGGGCGGCTGCGCCAGGCGGCTGCTTGTGGTTTTGGGTTAGGGGGCTGGGGTTGCTCGTGTCCTTACCCCTCTGCGGTGCCGGCTGTAATCTTCTTGGTGGTCCGTCACCGTTGTCGCCTGGCGCGCTGTGGTCCCGTGTGTGGCCTGTGGTGCTGGTGTGTGGCGTGGTGGCGCGGCGCCTTCCCGGGTGTGCGGTGGCTGGCTTCGGTTAGTCCCTCAGGTTAGGGTCAGTTGTGTCGTGTTGTGCCGCTCTGTGCCGCGTCGCGTCGCGTCGTGCTGTGGTGCGTTGCTCTGTGGCGCGCTGTGGTGCGGTGTGCCGTGGTCTCGCGTGGTGCCGCGGTGGGTCAGTGGAGGTCAGCCTGGCCTGTGTGGGTCGGTTAGGTCTTCGGGAAATTCTGCTGAATGATCACGGTGTCCTTGGGGCGTGCACACTGACTCTCACCCATGGACTCAATCTTCACCGGGCCTCGCAGACAGGCAGGTGTACTCGGGGTGTAGGAAAGGCGTTCCTTCTCCAAGGCAGACAAACAGACATCAGGAGTCGGACGGTGGAGGTGGCTTCCGAACGCTGTTTGAGTGGCGAATGGCTTTCACTGCAGCTCGGCTGCGCTGGCAGGGTCCGGGTCGGTGCCGCCGGCAGGGATGAGCTCACACTGTAGGGTGAGGGGGATGTCCATATCTCCGGTGCTGGACTGCTGGGGTCCGGGGCATCGGTAGTATTCTTGGCACTTCCAGTCTTCACGGCGCTCGGAGATGGCCTTGAAGGGGGGCACCGTCCAGCAGCACCAAAGCCTTCGCGATCGATCACAGCGTTTCGCTTCCCCTTGCGGTGCTCGATATTCATCATGGACGGGATCGGTGTGCCGCCGCAGTTCCATTCCTCCACTGGACGCAACAGGTTGGTGACGGACGCCCTCACGGACGTGAGACCAGCCGAGATCAAGCCCCCGTAGCAATACTCTGCGTCAAACCGCGACGGTAGCGCAGCCCGGCCCTTATAGCCCATGGTGTGGTCGCGTGACGGTCCGTGGGGTTGCCCTCCCTGGGGGCCTGTGCCGTGGTCCCGTGTCCTCTGGGGGTGTCGGTCCGTAGTCGTGGGTGCCGCGGCCGTGCTTTCGTCCTCTTCCGGTGCCTGTGAGTTGGCCTTCGTGGTGGTCGGGGTCGTCGGCTGGCGGTGAGGGCATGGTGGTGTGCCGTGCGGCGGTGTTCCCTGCGGCCTCCTCTGTGGGTGTGGCCCGTTCTCCCCGTGTAGGTGTGCCCTCCGTTCTCCGTGTGGTTTCCGGTGGCCGGTGGGCGTGCGCTGGTGTGAACCGCATGGCGTCCGATGTTTGCTTCGGTGGTGTGTGTTGGGGTGTTTGGTGGGGGTGGGGCGGCGCTGGTCTCCCCGTCGGTGTGGGTCGTGGCACCTGTCGTGGTGCCCTTTTCCTCCGTGTCTTGGTCCCCGTTCCCGCTCCTTCCTGGTTCTTGGGTGGTGTCCTGACCCCATGTGGTGTCGCTTCCGGGTCCCCAGCCGTCGTCCGACGAGCCAGACTCCAGGGGTGGGTGGTCGCTGCCGACGCTCCCACGGCCTTCCAGCACGTCCAACCTCTGCTGCAGGCCGCTGATGACCTTGTTCAGCTGCCTGGTCTCGCTCCTGGCGATGTCCAGCTGCCTCTGGGTGGCGGTGGCGACGTTGGCACTCTTGACCATCTCGATCTTGGCGATGTCCAGCTCTCTCTGTGCGCGCGCGGCGACCCTGACGATGCGAGTCATCTCGCCCTTGCCCGTGTCTACCTCGCGCTCGAGGGACTGGACCCTCCTGAGGAGGTAGACAATCCACTGCCCGGTGGCATCCGGGTCGCCGTTCCCTGGTGGGTCGTCGGGTCTCCAGGGGGTCCTCCAGGAGGGCCTCCGCCGGGTCCGTCCGGTCCAGGGGGTCCTTCCCCGCCCGGTGGTCCGCCTCCAGGGGGTCCACTTGGTGGGCGTCCTCCAGGGGGTCCTGATGGTCCTCCGCCAGGGGGTCCCGGTCGGTCTCCGCCGGGTCGCCTCGGTGGGTCCGAGGATGGGGGCTTCTTCGTGTAGTCGAAGTCCATGTCATCATCCTCGTCCATGTCGCCCCACCTGGGCGTCTCGGTCCCGCACGCGGAAGACTCTGAGCTCCGGTAGGGAGGAGGGGGGTCCTCATCCTCACCTTCCGGCTCCATGGGGACGTCTCCGCCTCCTCCGCCAGCCACTCCTCGGCGATGTCGGCGGTCTCGTTCATCCCCGTCGCTGGCGGTGAAGAAGGGGTCACTGTCGTGGGGGTGTCCGCCCGCTGGCCTCCGTGGCCTCTCGGTAGGGATGCAGATTCCCAGCGAATTCAATTTGAATTCGCCGAATTCGCTGCGAATTCGTTCGCAGCGCGAATTCCTTGCGAATTCGGCCTGAAATTCTTAGTACTGCGAATTCGGGGCGAATTCGCGCTGCAAATTCGCAGGCGACGGCAAAATGATCACGCGTGCGCCGTCTTTTCTCCAGATGAAAAAGTAACTTTGAACTCTGCAATGCAATAATTTTTTTGACTTGACAAAATGAAAACTATGATGATTCCGCTTCGATTGAGCCGTTGATTTTATTGTGCGGTGCCCGCGTACCCGTTTTCGAAAACAAAATTAACTTTTGAGTTTTGAACACACCGCTGTGTCCGCCTAGCTCCACCGAACACGGCGGTATCCTCCATTCTCCCCAGAAGTCCACCAGTTTGGAGAAAAACCCGTCCCGAACTTTTGATTTTCGACTTTTTTTTTCTAACTTTTGACAGTCAAAACGTGCTGCCCCTTGGCAACCACGCACTGTCTGGCGTGTGTGGAAGGAGAAGCAGCCGAGAGCAGCCCGACGAAGCCGCAGTGAGGCCCTGGGCACCCACAACGATGTGCACGGAGCTAATGATGTGCACGGAGCTGCACCCAGCCAGCGCACCTGCTCCAACCTCCCTAAAGGCTATGTACATAGCCCCTTGTAGCCCTTGCGTATCCTTGACAGCGGTACCCTCCTTACCTTTCCCGGTGCCGTGTATGCTCTCTCTTAGATTACTTCAAGTCCAACCATTCAATTCAAGAATGCAATGAATGAAGGCCCAATAAGGGCAACAAGTGGTTCACATGTGATGGTTTGTGTGTGGATTGGTGATCTTGCATGCTTCGTTGCTGCTTCTTTTTCAAAAGGCATTTGAAAGAAGAAAGGAACTTTGGAATTCATTGTTTTGATTTGCTTTTTTTTGTCAAATCGTCAAATCGTTTCAGCATGGTAAATGCAAGCAACAACAAACAATCAAAATTGCAAGGTTACGGAAGCTTTTGGGAAATCTTTTATGCGATATGGTACTGGGTAGTGGCATACCCATATGTAAACAGGTGAATTGCAACCTAGAAGGTAAATTGTAGGTGCCTATGGATTCAATCAAGCGAATCAGAGACGATTCGAATTTGAGGTTGCGAATTCGAGTTCGGAGTGGTCCACGAATTTGTGCGAATTCGGGGCGAATTCGAATTCGAGCGAATTCGTGCGAATTCGAACCTGCATCCCTACCTCTCGGGGGTCTTCCCCTTACCCTTGCTCCGTCGGCAGGCGGTGGGGCCACTGCTCCCACTGCTGCCTCTGTCGACCTTGTCCAGCGTCATCTTGGAGGAGGCGTCCCCTTCGAAAAGCTTTCGCAGGGTCTCCACTCGGGATCCTCCCGGGGGAGTCTCGCGGCGGAGCTTGGCCTCTGCCTCCTCCATCGCGGCGGCTGTGGCTGCGGCAGCTCGCCCTTCGGCTTCTTCCCGGGCACGAGCCGCCTCGGCTTCCCGGGCCTGCTGCAGCCGAGCCTTCTCCGCTTCCAACGCCGCCAGCTCCGCCTCCGTCTTGGCCCTCTCCTCAGCGACCTTCCGTCGCGCGGCCTCGATGCCGTCCTTCCTGGCGGCGTCCGCCTGGGCCTTAGCCGTTGCCTCGGCGTGGGCCCTTTCCTCCGCCTCCTTCTTTGCCCTCTCTTTGGCAAGCGCCTCTTCCAGCGCCTTCACCTCGGCCTCCTTGCAGGCAATGGCCTCCTGCGTCAGGCGGGCTTCCTCGGCGGCTGCCGCCACCTCACCCTTGACCTGGGCAGTTGCTGCCTCATGGGCGGCTGCGGCCGTGAGTCCGGCCGCAATGGCCGCCACGGTCGAGGCGTGGATGGCCATGCCATGCTGCCACTCCGCAGCCTCCTGCTGGGCGATGCCGACGGCGCCCTCTATGGCAGCGTTCTGCTGCGTGGCCCGTTGCCGGGCAACCCGAAGGTTGCAGGGCACCCCACAGGCGCGCTCACAGGCGCACGCCACGTCCCTTTGGTTGGGAGCGACGCTGCTGCTGGAGCTGGCCTGGTCGGCCGGCATCCTCCCGCGGTGGGCCGACTCCACGTCGCTGCTGGGGCCTGACTTCCTCAGGAGCAGCGGACGGGGCTTGGCCTTGGCCTGCTTGGCGACTTCCAGGAAGTCGCCAAGGGTGGTGTGGCCGGGGTGGTGACCGCCACTGGCCCGTCGGGGGCTGTGGGCTGGGGTTCCGCCCCTGGCGCCTTGGGCGGCTTCGGGGGCCAGGGATTCGTGGTACTCCCGCCACTTCCTGTCACGCCTCCTGTCCCCGGCGGAATGCTTCTCCTTCCCAGGAGACGCGCTGATGCTGCTGGCCTGCAGCCTGCGCTCGTTCCCCAGCTCCGGGAACTCCTTCCCGATCATGTCCCACATGGAGACATTGATCGAGGCGCCCGACGGGTACTCGTTGGGCTTCTCGTCCTCCTCAGTCCCGTCGGGGCACAGCCCTTCGCCGGGCCTGTCTGGGCGGGTCCAGACCCTCCAGCGCTTGCGGCGAAAGCGGTACGCATACCCTTCACCCCGCAGCCAATCCTCCACTGCCCGCAGGCGGTCCTCGCCCATGTCCTCACGGAGCTCGAAGCTCCCGGGCATGCCGCCTTCGCACTGGGGATTGCTGTGGCGGTAGTGCTGCCCCCACAGCAACCCACGCAGTAGGCGCGCCGCATGGGGGTGGGGCTGCGGCCACGTCTGGCCCGCCTCGTCCCAGTTCACCGTCGGTGCTCTCGATGGAGAGGTCCTGCGGTGGTTGTTGAGGTTGGTGATGTAGCACTGGACTGGGAGTGCGGCCGGTGCTGGTCGGCCGCTGGTTGTGGAGGTGGTTGACGCGACTGGGAGTGCGGCCTTGCCGGTCGGCCGATGGGACTCGCTGTTGTGGGAGTCCTGGTCTGTGCACCTCCTTCACAATCGCGGCGCTTCCGTGGTCGCTCAGGGCGATGCTCTGGGCGGCGCTGCGGACCGCTGCGCTGCGCTGCGAGCTGCCAGCTGCGAGCTGCTGCGCCGCGCTGCTCGGGGTTGGTGGCCCCGAGTGGCACGCGAGGGATGGGTAACCCCGCGGCGGTGAGACGCTTTCGACGCGTTCCCGGGGGGGCCTGGCCACGGGATGCTGCGGTGGACACGCACAAGTGAGCAGGCAGGCAAAGCACTACGCTCACAGGGGCATCGTTGCGCTCGTGTCGTGTGACAAAGCGTTTCAGGATCCTTACCACTCTGAAACAAGGGAACGAATGTATGTACAGCAACACATCAGGATATGTACACATGGGGTTAAGACTGGACTGGGGTAAGGGCATCACAGGACAATAGACACTCAGTCCCAGCTCATATCCCTATCCCAGGTCCGACCCTCCCAGTGGCTGTGGGGGCGGGGGCTCAAACACAACCCATGCCCTGCTCAGTCCGGACCCTGAAACCCTGCCAATAGGGGACGTGTCCCGCCCAGCCACAGGCGAGTTCCTGCTAATCAAGGTGCTCCAAGGCTGCCCGACAGTGGCTCCCTATGCTCCCTCAACGGCAGGTCCGAACTCCACTCTGAGCCAGAGATATGGCCCTGCCATTATCCCCTAGGAGTTGGTAGCTGAAAATGGGCTGTTTCAGCCCAAACTGATATTAGCTCAAAAATTTCCGAAATTGACCCCTCGTCCGGACCCGTCAGAGGTAGGGACGAGGCAACTGACCCTATGCCTTTCGAGTACCAACTCCTTGGAGCACTCACCCAACCTGGTTCCCTCTGAGATCCCGGCATCAGGGCACCACGGGTTCGTCAAGTGGGGTCATGATTGCCAAAATGGCAAAATCGGCCGTCTCGGGCGACCGTCCAGGGTTCTCGCTCAGAAACGTGTGCGGCTTTCGAAGACCAGCCATGGTACTCGACGCAATAGTGAGCACCGATGGTTCGAGCTTAGTGTACTCCGTCTTCATCGGATCATCTTCATGAGTCCCAAATCGATAGGGTGGCTTCAATCCGAACGTTCCCAAGTGTCGAAGTTCGTCGATGGTCTCGATTTCATGATTGTACTGCGGCATGTTGTAGGGCTGCCATTTGGACTCTGGCACCGGCACAGAATCGTAGCTGGGTGGTGCTGTCGACCGCGGGGGTTCGTAAGGATATTCTGCTTCGTCGTCGGACTCGAGTGGCCAGGATTCAGCGTCGTAGTTGTAGTTATCGTCGTGGTAATAGGAGTCGGCGTCGTGGTAGTAGGAGTCGGATTGGTTCGTTCGAGTAGAAGCTTGTGTTTTCGGGGCATTCGAATGCCAGGATTGGTCGACCCAGTCGTCTTCGACTTTCGGCTCTCCGGTACTCGGATCCTCTCTGGATGACCTCGATGTCCAGGTGTTCGGCCTCGATGTCCAAGAATTGTCGACCCATCCGGGCGCTGAACAGAGGAAGGAAGATCAGTCGTCGTACCCCGTGTAGCAAGCAAGATCTTCATCATCAGAATCGAACCAGTCAGGGCTTGAGCACCGCTCTCGAAAGTATTCTGCATCGACCGGGGGAGGGGGCCCGTACAGCTTACAGAGTTCCGGCGGCATGTCGGGTGGAGTCCCTCCCTTCGTCGGTTCCAGAACAGGCAAGCTGGCCAGGGCTATCTCGAGCCATTCCAAGCCTTCGGCGCCTCCTGTTATGATGGGTCTTCCACTCGGCGCTATTCCCGCAAATTTCCCGCGAGGGAACACACCTCCCTTGCCTCCTTTCGACGGGCCTCCTTTTCCTTTCGAGCTCCCAGCATATGCCGACTGGCTGTAGTGCGGCGGTTCGAATGGATCGAGAGGTCGATTCGGACGAGTTGGCGCTGATGCTACCGACAAGCAGCGGCCAGTTGAAGTCGTCCTCGCTGGGGGTTCAATCGCGTCAACATCGATGACGTTCGACGATGTCGCTCGAGAAGGCGGAGGTCTAGAGGAAGCTCGGGGCGTCCGGGATGTAGTACCATAGGCGGAGGCTCCGGTGTTCGACCCGGAACCTCGCATGAGTTTTTCGAAAAACCACGCTGCAGAGGAGAGTAAGGGTGTTACTCAGTTACTCAGGGTGGAGTCGAAGGAACTCAAGGTACACAGGATCCTCTTCCGACTCCCAAGACCATGTGTCGTCATCCCATTCACAACGGTACAGGAATGTGCGGCGCTTTTTAGATCCCACTCGACGTCTAGCCACAATTTTGACAAGTCGGGGCGATTCTCCAGTTTTGACAGGGGGCATCTGAAACTCCCACACCGGCTGTCCCTCTCGATGGACGTAGGGTTTTATGCTGTCTCGATTGAAAACTCGCAACCCATCGAAGGGGGCAGGGATGTCCAGTTTGACATTCTCGCCCTTGTTCAGTACCTCGAGTATTTTGTAAGGGCCGCACCAGACAACATCGAGTTTCCCTTTATGTCGATATTCAGGCACCAACACCCACCATCGTTCACCGACTTCAGGCACTCGAACGTGTCGGTCCATTTGCAGGACTACATGCATCTGGCGTCGACGTTCCTCGGCAAGCATTGCACGCACAGAATCGAAGGTACGTTCCGCTCGTTGCATGTAATCATTCACGGTCGATGGTTCATGTGCATGAGAAGTCATTCGGGGAAAATCCAATGGAAAAAGGGGTGTTCGTCCTTCATCTATTCCGAACGGGGATAGTCGAAGACTATTGGATGTCAGGTTGTTGAACTGGATTTCGGCGAACAGGAGGTCGACATCCCACTCGTTGTTGCCGAAGATGCCGTGTGTACGCAGGCGCTGGAGGATGGACTGATTACTGCGCTCCCCCAGGCCATTGCCTCGAGGGCGGTTGGCCACTGTTTGATGCATCTCAATCTTGAAGCGCTGGGCCAGCTCCTTCCACGCCTGAGACTCGAACAGCTTGTCTCGGTCAGAAACAATTTGTCGAGGGCATCCTTTCAATCGAATAACCTCACGTAGGAACACATAGATGAGGTCGTCGGCTGTCATATCCTTGCGACAAGGGATGAACATTCCACACTTGGAGAATCGGTCGACTACAGTCATGATGGCATCATGGCCCCTTGTGGTCGGCGGCAATCCCGAAGCCCAATCGACGGACACGCTGTGCCATTTGGTGTCGGGCACCGGCAAGGGTCTTGGGACTCTGGCGGTGTCGACTCGTCTTGATTTCGCCGCTTGACAGACATCGCAACTTAGTATGTATCGCTCGACATAGTGTCGTAGGTGTGAACACACATAGTCGCGCTTGATCAGGGCCATGGTTCGAAGGACTCCTGAGTGGCCATAGAACTCCGACTCGTGATACATAGCCACAATCGACGTAACCAGCGTTCGGGGGACAAGCACACGTTTGCCCATCATCGACAAATGGAAGAATTTGCCATCATCGAAGGACAACTTGGCATCTCGAAGCTGGTGTCGTGCCGCAGGGCTTCGAATTGCGACTTCGCAGATGTGTTTCGTCCGGGGGTCCTCCCGATAGGCTGTCGCCCACACAGCTGTCGAAGTCAAGTCTTTGCACTGATAATGTCGATGTACTCGGCGGTGTGTACCCTTAAGACTCGAAGGGTACGGCGTGTTCAGCCCAACCTTCGGCAAGGGAACCGATTGCAACGTGCCGTCACGGTGACGTCGACAGCGAATCAGTTCCGCCATGGTCGGTGCGTATCGTAGTTCATTGCCAAAGGTGACTCGAAGGGGGCGATCCATGCTTACATCGGGGAGGTCGTCGGTGTCAATAGACGTGTCTGGCTCATTGCCAGCCTCATCGAGATGCATGTTTGGTTGGTGTGAATTCTCAGCCATGATCTCGTCCGATGGTGCTGGATCCAGTCCCAGGTCCTCCGGCTCCGCAGTTGTCGCGCTCGACGGTGGCGGCTCCAGGTCCTCCGGCTCGACGGCGGGTTCGGTGTCGAATTGGAGGGCTGGTTCCGCTAGCTCATCTGCGTCAAGTTCCTTCCCCACGGAGCGTCCGCTTCGTAGTGAAACGTACAGGTGGTCGTACGGCTGGGGCCACACCTCGTCATGAGAGAATGTGTCTTCAAGTACATGTAGGAACTCATCGACAGGTTCTCCTTCCGGTGAAGCCCAGTCTTCGACCAGGGGAATTGCGAAAGCCCGTGTACGTGTAGCATTTTCGATCTCCATCAACTGCCGCGAAGTTAAACGAGAGCAGGCATCTGCCGCAGGGTTCTCGAGGCCCGGCACGTACCACAACGTCAGGTTGTATTCCTCGAGGAATTGGGACCATCGTGCTTGCCGTGGTGTCAGCGGTCGAGGACAGGTCTTGAGATATCGAAGACTTTCGTGGTCAGTGTGCACGTGCACCTGTTGCGGTCCTCGAAGTAGGTGAAACCATTGTTTCAGGGCTAATACGATGGCCAACAACTCCTGTTCTCGAATCAGGTATCGAGTTTCGGCAGGCTGCATTTTCCGCGACATGAAGGCAATAGGTCGAAGATGTCCCTTGTACTTCCCATGCGCACATCGTTGCGCCAGCGTAGCACCCACGCAGTCTTTCGAAGCGTCTGTGTACAGGTGATACGGCTGTCGGGGGTCGATAGCACTGAGATGTGTCGCGCTGATCATCGCCTGCTTCAGCTTGTCGAAGGAAGCTTGGTGGACGGCCGTCCATTCCCACTCGAAGTCTGCCTGAAACATTGCAGTCAGAGGGGCTGCGACAGCTTGGAACCCTTCGACAAACTGCTGGTAAAATCCACACAATCCAATGAACTGTCGAACTTCATGAACCGTAGTTGGTGGAGGCCAACCTCGAATGACCTTGATCTTTTCGGGGTCCATGTGTACTCCATCTTGGTCGATGATGTATCCGCAGAAGGGCACTCGACTCTGAAAGAATGTGGATTTATCGATGCAGGGGAAGAGCTGGTGCTCACGGAGTAGGTCATGTACCAGGTCGAGGTGTCGTTGGTGTTCGTCCGCATCCTTCGAAAAGACGAGGATGTCGTCAATGTACACCCATACAAAGATCCCCAAGTGGTCTCGCAGGACATCATTCACGACGCGTTGGAACGTCGACGGTGCATTGCAGAGGCCAAAGGGCATAACAACCCACTCGAAGGCGCCAAATTGTGTGTTGAAGGCGGTTTTCTCGATATCTTCGTCTTGAATTCGGATCTGGTGGAACCCACTAACAAGGTCAATCTTTGAGAATACGGTGGAACCCCCCAGTGTACTCAAGATGGATTGGATCGATGGCAAAGGATATCGATCTCGTACAGTTCGTGTATTCAACGCTCGGTAGTCGACGCACATACGCCATTTACTATTCGCTTTCTTCACCAGTAGGCAACCCGCTCCGTATGGACTCGAGGATGGTCTGATGCGACCAGATCGATGCAACTTGTCCAATTGTCGTCGAAGTTCATCTAGTTGGCTCGGATCCATTTTGTAAGGGTGTACCCACGGTGGATTTTCTTCGGAATCGAGGCGTATTCGATGGTCTCTTCCAGGTCGATGCGGAGGTAGGTCTCCATATTCCGCTTTCTCCCGGTCGTAGAGGTCCGCCCACTTGTGTAATCGACTCGGTAGTTTGCGTCGAACAGGGTCAAGCCCGTCATCATTGCCATCGCTGGCTTGCATCTTATACATTTCATCGACCGGCACTGCTGGTCGAGGCATGCAACACAGAAATACTTGATCTCCCGTGAGATCAGATCGACGGATCTCTCTTTTGAGTTTTGGCAACGAAATGTACTCAATCTCCATATTGCTGCACTCCTCATCGGTGATACCATCTTCCGTTTCGGACTCATCGTACGTGTCAGTACTGCACTGAACGTGTGTCGACGAGTGTAGGTCAGGGTGTTCGTTGGCATGTGGGGTAGGATTCCCAACCGGACTCGCTTTCGAGGAACTGGATGAAAGTATCGAAAGAAGGTCCAGCTTTGAAGCTGCTTGAAACTGTAGCTGGGTGGAATGTCGTGATTCGCCAAAAGACAACCGGTACGAAATCGAACCATGTTGGATGTCGGCGTATCGCTCCTTCCAGTTGACAGTTGGGTTGTAGCTTCGAAGCCATGGTAGTCCAAGCACTACATCCGGCAAAATCTCCAAGACCTTGAAGTGGTGACGAAATACAAGCTCTCCAACTCGAACGTAAGCTCGCGTGTAGTACCGTACTTCGACTTGGACACCTCCTGCTGTCAAGACATGTCCAGGGTTTCTCAGTTTATAGAGGGGAAGTCGCGCCCTCTTTGCCGTTTGCATCGACATAAAGTCACTAGTCGCTCCACAGTCGACCAACAGTTCCACGCTGGAGTCGAAGGAGTCTTCTCGACCTGCGCAAATGCGCCCTCGAACCGTGAACAGAGACGCATGCTCAGGTTCAGTTCCTTCGACAGTGACACCTCCAAGCGTCGAATTCTTTTCAGGTTTATTGGTGCTGGTGGTGGTGTTCAGCTCTTCTCGAGGACGTCCGCCACCAGGTCTTCGGAATTGTTTTCTAGGCCGTTGTAGGCCTTTCTCTGCTCTTGGAGCGGGATCGAAACCGTCCCTTGCTGTCTCGACTTTGATCTCGTTTCGGCGTGTTCGACCGTGATTCCCGGCGTTCTCGTCCTCGGGATGGCGGTCGACCTTTTGAACAGTCGCGTGCCAAGTGTCCTTGTTCGCCACAGTTGTAGCAACGTCTGCTTTCTCGACCATCTTGGCGTCCGCCATGTTGACGTCCGAACCGTTCACCAATGTAGGCATGTAACTCTTCTCGAAGTTTGGCAATTGCATCGAGATTCATCGGCTCTGCCACGGTCGAAGCCGTGGGCGCCGCAGCTGGGGTCGGCATCAGTGTGACGTGTGGGGTTGGCATAGGGTTCGATGGAAACGTGGAAGTTGAAGTAGGTGGGACCATCATAGGCAGGGGCCTCGACACTGCAGGACCCAGGGTGTGATCTGATGTCGTTCTCGATGCGTTCTGTACTTCTTCCAGTTGATACCCAGCCGCAATGTAGGCTTCCGCGATGGTCTCTACCAAGGTATCGAATCTAAATGGATTATTAGAACGCCATCTCGAACGGACCTCAACGATGTATTGCTGACGCACAGCGTCATTCGACAACCCTTCAACAAATCGAGAGTAGACGAGGTAACCCATCTGGAGCTCATTCGTGTTGACCTTCGACTTGATAACGCATGTACGAAATTCTCGAACGTAATCTGCATGTCGGGGAAACTCGCTCTCTTTCAAGCTCAACATTCTCGACAAATACACTGGCTCATGGGATATGCAGTCGAAACGCTGGCCTAACACACGCATGAGCTCGAACCAGTCGTCCTGTACAACTTTCGTCAGGCTATGATAGTACTCAGCGGCATCACCATCGAGGAGGAATGACATCGTTGCTGCCTGATCGACGGGTGAGGTGATGTCCGACAAAGTGAAGGCTCGTAATAGATCTTCTTTCCATGTTCGAAATTCTCCGCATCCAGGTTTACCCGTGAACCTCTTGACCAGTTTGTTCAGGCGCTCGACGCGGCGTCCCAAAATCTCCTGCGAAGGAGCACGTTGAACTACGAACTGGGGTAGTGGTTCGAAGGTAGGCCGCTGTGGAAGTTGTTGTTGTGGAGGGTGAGGTTGGTTCGAATTCGAAGAAGACGGTGGTTGCGGAAACTGTTGTTGTTGTGGTTGCGGAAACTGGATGTTGTTCGGAGGTGGTGGACTCGAAGTTCGTACAAATTCGTTAAGAAGGGCGTAACATTGCGACAATTCAAGCTCTACGCGCATCATTTGCAGCAGCTTGAGTTGCATTTTCCGTCGAGGACAGCAAGGTATCGATGCGTTGGCCAGTTGCTGCTGTAGCACTTGCTGCTGTCGCCTGCAATGCATCGACGCGTTGTTCAGTTGCTGCGGTAGCACTTGCTGCTGTTGCCTGCAAACATCGACGCGTTGTTCCAATTCGATAACTTTGGCTTGAGTATCCGCAAGCTTCTGCGAACAGCTGTGAAGATCACGAGAGAGAGATGGAAACCACTCGCTTTCTCGACTAGCGATGCGCTCTGCGATGAACTTCTCTAACGAGGTCGAAAATTCGTGATGCAAGGGTGAATCACTTCGAAACAAACTGTCTCTGATGAAATGCAGCATAGCTGCGTCGTCGAAGGGCCGCTCCATTGTAGATCGAAGTCCAAATCAAGTTGACGGCGTTGCGGCGTCGAAGATTGATCTCGAAGATTGATCCTCCCCGCCACCTAGCTGGCTACCACTTGTTGTGGTTTGTTTCTTGGGAACTCGACTGTACTCCTGTGCCTCTTTGTTTCTCAAAATCCGAAATCCCAATCGACAAACCTCGCAGGATCTTTAGACGGGGCACCAATAGTAACACAATCTCGAAGACATAAACCCTGTTCAAGATCGAAGTATCTTACAGCGCTCATTCACAGTTGGCATTCGATGCTTCTTTATTATTCACAGACTGTCAGCGCGATTGCGACTGCGACTTGCGATTTGCGCGCTGTTGCGCTGTTGCGCTGCGCTGTTGCGCTGCTGCTGTTCGAAGCCATAACACTTCCCTTGTCTGGTGATGGTATGGCGATGGATGCCAAGGAATTCTTCGCGCGGCAAGAGCAAACGGCGCGGGACATCCGCCAGCAGCTTGAGAAGGAGCATGCTGAGCGTCAGAAGTCCGCCCCGAGCTCGACAGCGCAGAAGTTCAGGGTGGGAGACCCGGTGTGGGTGATCAGACCCCGCCCTATGGGCACCCACCGCACCAAAACCTGGTTCACACCCGGCGAGGTGGTCCGCAGGATTGGTGAGGACACCTACCGCATCAAGGTGGGTCACGGACAGTTCCGGGAGCGCCACGAGAGTCAACTCCGTGTGCGGGAACCCGACCTCCGTGGCCAACATGTGTCCCTGAGCTATGCCGCACATGAGGCTGATTCGGATGATGACTATGCTGAGCAGGACGACTATACTGTCGAGAAGATCCTGGCTCAGCGTCCGAAAGCCTCGGCACCCGGAGGTCTGGAGTTCAAGGTTCGTTGGCGAGGCTATGGGCCGTCCCACGATACTTGGGAACCCGTCTCCTCGTTCGTGCCGCGGGTCAATACTCCCTTCATGGAGTACATCCGCAAGCACAAGACCAAGATCCACGTTTCGGACTTGGCAGCACTCACCCGGGCGATTGCAGCCAGGGGCGCCTGATCAGTGCCCTGAGCTCTCCCCTGATGTGTTATGAGCGCTTGTGAGGCCGACGGATCGTCCCTTACTTGCTTGCTCTCTGCCGTCTTTCGGTGACCTGCCATCAGAGTGGCCATATACCCCCCCCTGCTGAATCCAGAGGAGGATGGCCCCTCTCTTTCACTTCTATTCGTCACTCCCCCCCCCTGCTGAATCCTTGGGAAACCAGGTAGGGCGACTGACCTTCATTTTTCTGAGCTCTTGGGGCCTTGAAGCCCATACGACGTTGCGCAACGGATGCCGCTGTCATCGGCATTGCGATTTTGGTGTGTGGTCTGGTCCCACGGGATTTGCGGGATCCAGACCAGTCGACGTGTGTCTGCAGACTATATATGGCCTGAACTCAGGCGTTTTCCTATCCACCCTCCTGCATATGCCTTATCCTGACCGTGGCGTGGTTTGGCGCTCTGTCCAGAGTGTGTTTACACGCCTGTTTACCCAGCTTATTGCTTGTTTTTCTGCCCTCCAGGATATGTGCATTTGTATGTTAAGTGTTATCAGCCCATCGCTGAGGGATGGACTGTTTTTCACCACGAATCGGGACACAGAGGCGCCCTGAGTCGCCGTGTACATGTTCTTACAGCCTGGTCCAGCCTGGACCAGTACCTGAGTACAGATTCTACTGTTTGAGTGCTCGTGATACCGTGTTGCCCTATTCGCTGTGATGTGGAGATCCTGATGGCGCCAGGCGGGAAGCCCAGTTGCCTGACTACACTCCCAGCGGTCCGCCACTGTCAGTCCCAGTGTGAGCCTACCGATTCGCAGACGCACTTGCAGTCGGATGGCGGCCTCCGGTGCTCCTGACCTCGGTCAGTCTGCCTGGGAAACTGGTGGTTTGAGGAGTCGACGCCTCCGCCCACACTGCATGAGGACTCCCTCATGTATGGCCTTCGTGGTAATAGGGCGAGGGAAAAGACGGCCTTGATGCCCGATCCCTTAAGGGGGAGCTCCCTTAAGATCTCTTAAGGAGTTCGGCTGTGGCACTCTGGACTTGCGTCGTATGGATATGGACATGGTGCGCCCGAGGAAGGACCCGTGGGGACTCTCCCCAGTCGGCGGGCCTTGGGAAGCTTGGGGTAGCCTGATGGATCTTTGTGGTCGCTCTCGACCTGTGGGACCACCTCGGTCGTCGTGTGACGCCTATGTTGGCCGTGTATGCCACTGCCACTGTGGTGGTGACCGTCGCAGCCGGCACCCGGTGCGCCTGGTATGGGTTAACGGGTCCTTTGGATGCCGAACAATCGCCGCCAGGACCCGGGACTTGATACTTGATACTATACTTGCACTTACTTACAGTTACAGCATCATACCTGTTTTACCGTGGGATCGCGATGGGCAACCTAACCCGTAAATCAGCCTGAAGTGGGATGTGACACCCCCCCCCCTTCAGGGGATGGTCCTGGGTACCCGCTGCCATGCTTGCGTGTTATCGAGCCCCCCCCTGGGGTTTGCTCTAAGGAGGGGGGTGAAGCGGTACCCAGAACCTATGGCCCATGGCCCGGAGGCCTGTGAGCCGTCACACCCGTTATGGCCCATGGCCCAGAGGCCTGCGAGCCGTCACACCCGTGCGGAAGCCGTTGACACCGGCTGTCCCTGTTCTCTAACCCGTGAAATCTGGAATCCGATTTCTAACCAATAAATCGATGTAGAATTACCGTGATTTTATTGTCTTGATCGATTTTCGCGCAGAAATCGGTGAAATACCCGATTTCTACCGCGATTTCTAATTGTCGTGAAATCGCCGCCTGATGTCGCCTGTTCTCGCGCCTTCGTCGCTTCTCCGTGGCGAGTTTTGTGATTGACTTTTCTCGAGTACCTGTGAGGTTCTAAGAGAACTTAAGGGCTGAATCTAGAGGGTATTTAATGTACTTTCATCTGGTGTGTTCACCAGAATTTTTCGCCGTTGCGTTTTCGAGAAAATCAGCGCGCAAGGCTTTCCGTCGATCGTGCGAACTCATGCTTCTCAAGGACCAAGAGTTCGCACGGAACCCTACGTCTCCCCCCTATGTCTCTCATCCATGCCCCTTTCACGCGGGCATATCATCTTGCTTAGGGAAGCGGGCAATGGCGGTGTATTAGGCAGCCTATGGGTCTCGCAAACCCAAGTCGTTTGCGTGCGCAAACGCTAACTTTGTGGCCTTGTGAGCATGAACGTTAATGACCCGACACAATGCTCACAAGACCAAAAGCCCGAGGCCATTTTCGTTTTACGAGCCAACTCAACGATGGCTCCACGCAATTCAATGCGTACCAAAACTCTATTTTCAAAAGAGGGCAAGTTTTGGTCGAAAATTAGGCCAAAATGGCCAAACCCCCGAGGCTCGTACTCGAAGCCTATGGGGAGTTGAGCCTCGAACCAAGGCAATATGTAAAGTAGAGACCACGGAGGACATCGTGGATGGCTTGGTTGATTTTTACAACCTTGTCTTCTATTTTATATAATTTCGCCTTGTGAGCACGCGTGCCACATTGCCTCTTTGCACACGCGCTCATATGCAAGCACTAGTGACACGAGTGGGCGGAGACAATCTAACCATGGGGTGCATATTTGAAAGCACCTACTATGGGCCTACTCCAAAAGTGTTTACTCATATTTTTGCTCCTCAAGGTCCCAAGGATATGTTCATGCCAATATCGCCGATATATGCACTTTTTCCCATAAATAGTGTGCTTCAAGGATTGAGGTGTTAAAAATGCTTTCATTGTGCTTTGAACCTCAACCCTTGTTGCAAAAGGGAAGCAAAGCTTCGGTTTACATCCATGCAAAAGCCCGAGGCTCCTTTCTCTTGCGATACGGAGATACGATATTTGGAGGGACCGCTTTTGGGTGAATTTTGGCCGTTTTGCCCAAAATGGCCACAAACTCCTTCTCCCCCTGATTTCACCCCCGAGATTGCGTGCGCCACTTCACCAAGGGTAAGGGCAATTCGGAGAGGGCACATAAGCCCACGTCGAATGGGGTGTTTCCCCATGTGGCCTCTCCTCTTGATGGGAGGGTTGTGAGTCACCCAATTTGGGGTATGTTGCCATTCTGCCCCATACGTGTGTCACTTTCCCTCCAATGGGAAAAATAGCTAGAGGCGACCATGAGGGATGGCAAGTGGCATATATTGGGACCTAAGTCCCATGTGTCTATCGCATCTTTGGTTGAAAGAATCCTCGCCGTGGCCATGGAGATATGGAATCATGAGTGCGGGCCATTTTGGCCAAATTTCGCTGTTTTTGCCATTGTATGCCATATTGGAATTACCATATCTCCATGGGGCACGGGATCTAGCCAGGAAGGAAGGGCGCATATTGTAGCATATGACCAAGGGTTGAACGCCCTTGAGTTTCGTATTTGCTCCTCCGGCTCATCCGGAGTTTTTCAACTTTTGGTGCGATCCACGATCCCCACCTTTGCGCCGCATGTTGCTTTCTGCCCCGTCCGTGTGGTCATCCCATCGGTGAACAGTAAGCAGCCGGCGTGACAGCAAGCGATAACCCAGGGCATGGGACCAAAGGGGATATCAAGGGTTGTGAATCGAGGCTTGGCGCGTCAATATCGCCAAGATATCCTACCCTGGACGGTCGCCCGAGACGGCCGATTTTGCCATTTTGGCCATCATGACCCCACGTGACGAACCCGTGGTGCCCTGATGCCGGGACCTCAGAGGGAACCAGGTTGGGTGAGGGCTCCAGGGAGTTCGTATGCGAAGCGCATAGGGTCAGTTGCCTCGTCCCTACCTCTGGCGGGTCCGGACGAGGGGTCAATTTTGGAGATTTTGAAGCTAATATCAGTTTGGGCTGAAACAGCCCATTTTCAGCTACCAACTCCCGAGGGATAATGGCGGGGCCATATCTCTGGCTCAGAGTGGAGTTGGGACCTGCCGTTAAGGGAGCATAGGGAGCCACTGTCGGTTGGCCTTGGAGCCACTTGGTTCCCAGGAACTCGCCCGTGGCTAGGCGGGACACCTCCCCCATTGGCAGGGTTTCAGGGTCCGGACTGAGCAGGGCATGGGTTGTGTTTGAGCCCCCGCCCCCACCAGCCACTGAGAGGGTCGGACCTGGGATGGGGATACAAGTTAGGATAGAGTGTCTATTGTCCTGTGATGCCCTTACCCCAGTCCAGTCTTAACCCCATGTGTACATATCCTGATGTGTTGCTGTACATACTTTCGTTCCCTTGTTGCAGAGTGGCAAGGATCCTGAAACGCTTTGTCACATGACATGAGCGCATTGATGCCCCTGTGAGCGTAGTGCTTTGCCTGCCTGCTCACTTGCGCGTGTCCACCGCAGCGTCCCGTGGCCGGCCCCCCACGGGAACGCGTCAGTATGTGCCCCGCTTTGTTTATGCACCGCCTTGTATGTAGACTACGGCTCACTTCGCTGGATGCGGGAGACACCCCCACAGCCCCCCAAATGACAAGACTCTTGCGGTTGCCACAGACCGCATTTTGTGTGCAACGCCTTCATTGTGCACGGGCTTGTATGTGGACCGCCTTGTGTACGTGCTGCCTTGCGCAACAAGATTGACCAATATGCGGTTGGGAAACAAACAACCAAACAATTGGAACACACTACATTTTGCATTGTGTACCGCAATTCTACTTCTGGGTTTCTGCACAGCCACCAAACGCTGGTGGTCACGCAGTTCCACGCCGCGCCCGCACTCATTGCTGAGTGGGGCACCACTAGTGTAGCAAGGCTAGCGCCTCCGCTTGGAGAGTGGAGTGACCACATTTTTGACAATTTTCGTTCAATTTTACATTGTAATGAAAATGTGCAAAAGCCTAGAAGTCGTACAGTAATCGTAGTGCTGCTCCGAGCAATCAAATATTCTTCATTCACGCATTGAGGTGCAGGTATAACAAAGCTACTAGAGTTAAAACTATCGAACATCGAAGCTATCGAGCATCAAGGAGAACAATCAAGGATAGACCTATGTCTTAGGAACCATTGGTGAGACACAAAGTGAAATGCTCGAAATCTTGGTTAAAATGATGTTATGTCTTTGTTTACGTTTCCATTTGCTTGTCGTATGTGCACTAGCTGTCCCAAACAACCAACCATTGAATGTGAAGCTACGATACATGACTTGGGAACAGAAAGATAATTATCGTAGGCACAAATATCCAAAGGTAGAAAAGTTGGTCGCCAAAGACCGTTTTTGACACATTGTTCTTTGTTTTTGGATTTCATGCCCAAAGAGTACACTCAGTGCTTGCGAATATGGTAGCGTTGAGAACGGAGACCTAGCCCATCGAAAAAACTCTGCTTGGGAGCCGAAGACAATGCAAAGGTTAATTTGGTATTTTTAAACGTGCGTGTGGCAAAAAGCAAAGCATTGGTGAAAATGACCACTATTCTTTCGCAACTACACGACTGCAAATGTATGTTTTCATCCATGTTCGTATGTTTTTTGCTCAAACCCTTCTCGAGCTAGCAAGGGAGTAGACACATATAGATAGGGAAGACGGAGCCGGTTGGAGAGATGTATACTGCAATCACTCACTACTCGCGTAATGCGGAGGGCAAATGAGTTACGCTTCGCTGAAAAAATGCAGTTTCACTTTTTTTTGTAGACTTCAATCGGAAACATCGTGTCGAAACATGGCGTCTTCTCAACAGCAAAGTATGGTAGGTCAATCGGAAACATCGTGTCGAAACATGGTGTCTTCTCAACAGCAAAGTATGGGAGGTCAATCTATCAAAGTTTGCAAAGCGGAGTTACCCGACATTGCATTCAGATCTTTGATCTTCATGTGTGCCAAAGTAGGGTTGTGGTAAACAATTTTGAACCACTATTTTTTTAATATTTTTCATCGTTTTTGCACATTTTTAGCCTTTAAAAAAGGACATTTTTTTTTGTCTTGGACCAAATGATGAAAGAATATGCTAGGCTTGGTTGCGGGGTGCGTAGCGCCCCGGCAACCAAGCCTACCCATGTGACATGCAGCAAACCTATCTTTTTTCTTAGAAGTGCTTAATGTTTTGAAGTAACCATTCTTACACATGTGTAAAGAGGTCCCATATTTCAATGTTGCCTTCATTCTCTTCATCTTATTCATGTAGATAAAATTTTTCATCCTCAGAGTCAGTATTACACTTGAAACAATCTTGTTGGCTAACTAGAGCCACATACACGCGTACAAAAATTGCTTCTATTTAGGAAGGTTACAACTGTCTAAGGTTGCCTTTTTGACCTCTGTTCACAATAATAGGACAGGGCCGGCTCAAAACCCCAAAAATAAAATAAGAGGCTAGGGACTTGTATTCTCGACAGTCGAGTAGATGGGCTATACCTCGTTTCGATGGTGCTTCATGCATCGTGGGCACCGGCTCTTTTTTCATAACTTTACCCCTAAGCTTACCTACCAAAGTACTGCAATCTTCCTTCATGGTTCTATCCAGAATGATTCGAGCCTGCTCTCCCCCCTCCGCCCTCCCTTTTTGACTAGTCGACTCTGGCGGCTGTTCTGACGAATCCGCGCCCAAATTCTCCGGAAAAGCCCTGAGCCGGAGAATTCCCATTTCTAACACTTGCGATCCTTTATTTCTACGCGTAAGCCTCAGCGCTATATCTGCTCCGCAATCGAAATAATCATCGCTGCTTCACTACTGTTGAAGAAGTATTGCGAACATCTTCCTTCATCTTCGTCGGGCAAAATGCCGACTTAGACTCCATGGCACCTTAACCCTTGACATCGTTCCTTTGGTCTAACGCTAGGGTGGTGCTGAGTTCCAACGCTGGGCCGGGAACCAATCGAAACAATCATCGCTGCTTCTCTAATGTTGAATGGAGTACTTGCGAACATTGAAATGCGGTGACAAAGCGGTAAAATTTAGGAAACGCATAAGCGTTTGAATGCATGGTTCTATTGGCGAACATGAAGTTTTATTCTTGTGGCGGGGTGGGGGGTCGGCCTCACTCCATTGTTGCATGTATGTCAAGAGCATGATATGCCCATCTACCAAACCAATCTATATGAGTATTGCGCATCAGTATCGTGTTGCTGCGTGGTTTGCAAACACATGGTGCCAACAAAGGATGCTGTCCTCCGGATT